>RJWM01005873.1:0-11107 GCA_004363535.1 Dasyprocta punctata | reverse complement strand
TGCAATAGAATTTGCAATCCTCCTGCCTCAGCTTACCCCAGTGATAGGTTTACAGACAACGTGCCACAATACCTAGCACTGTGTTTTGTTTTATACTCCCAAACTGCATGTAACAGTTTATGTTGTGTGAATTTTAGAATACTACGCTGCTAGGTCAGTGTGTAGCAGTTAACTGTTAACCATGCAGGCTCAAGTATTGTATCATCATTTTTTTTTTTTTTTTTTTTTTTTGGTACGGGGAATCAAACTCAGGACCTCACACTTGCCAGACAGGAGCTGTGCCGCTGAGCTCTGTCAGACTTGTCTTTGTTAGCATTGTGCCTTGGGTGATCACAAGCATATTAATCCCATCAGACAGCTTGTCTTGCTTGTTATTTGGACAAGATCATTTGAATGGATATTTGTTCTCAAACATTATTTGCTTTGATTGGTTTGGAGTTCTGTCTGGATTTTCTAATTATCTCACTACTATCACCCATAGGATAGCATAAATATTATTTGAACAACTTTTTTAACTCTTCTAGTACCATCAAGTAAAATTATTTGACCTTTTCTGTAACTCTCTGAGGTATGGAAGGTAAGTAGATACTGTGTAACAGATGACAGAAACAAGGACAGAAACACTTAACTGGCTTTACAGAATGTAACTAGCACATCAGTGGCAAACTCGGGCTAAACCCAGGCTTCCTGATTCCTGGGCCACACAGCCCTTCAGAAAGTCGAAAGAGCTGGACCTGGTGTTGCATCCCTGTAATCCCAGTCATCTGTGAGGCTTAAGAGAGGAGGATCACAAGTTCAAGGCCAACATGGGCAACTCAGAGAGATAAGGCAAAGTGAAAAATAAAGAGGGCTGGGGATGTAGCTCAGGGCTCCCTGGGTTCAGTCCCCACAATAAAAGAAGAAAGAGAGAGGGAGGGGAAGAAAGAAAATGAAAGACTTTCTAACTTCATAGTCTTTATCCACCTTTTTAGGTTAAAGATGGGAAATGCTATGTTACATATCACTTATGCTGGTCAGAATCAGGAATGAATTTCATTTGTATTACTCTTGTTATTTTTTTTGTTCTTCAAATTAGAGTTCCTTTTAATTACAGTTCTAATCACTGTCACTTTCCATTATGGAAGAGGAAGCAAATCTCGAAAATTAGTGTTAAAATGGAAACCATTTTCTTTGGTGATTAGTAACTTTTTTCTTCAGATCCTTTAAATTCATCTTTAACATAAAAATTATTTGCTGCTGTTATGCATATTCATTAAAAAGCTAACATATGGTTCCTGTTATGGTACTTGGTAAAACATTAGCTACAATTTTATCTCTGCATTTAAATAGAAAGTTAAAATTTCATACTTAATGTCTGCATAGAAAATATTCAAAGTTTACATTCTAAATAATCATTCATGTCTAGAACCTATGCTAGTTTCTTGCATGTTTAGTCATAGCCAGGTAGGTAGTGTTGCTAAACTACAAATATATTTAATCTTTACCACAAGCCTGTGTGAATAGCTAGCATTTTACAGCCTGGTATCCTGTTCAGCAGCAGACACTGACTTCTCTCTGTCCAGCTCCAGGAACTTATGAGCAGCCCCGGTCAGTACAAGATGGACCCCATAATCCTGAGTTACATGGATAGTCTACTGCGGCAGTCGGATGTCTCACTGCTAGACCCGCCAAACTGGCTCAATGACCATGTCATTGGATTTGCCTTTGAGTATTTTGCCAGCAGTCAGTATCGTGACTGTTCTGACCACGTCTGCTTCATCAGCCCCGAAGTCACCCAGTTCATCAAGTGCACTAACAGCCCAGCAGAAATTGCCATGTTCCTTGAACCCCTGGATCTTCCCCACAAGAGAGTTGTGTTTTTAGCCATCAATGATAACTCCAACGAGGCAGCTGGAGGAACCCACTGGAGTTTGTTGGTTTATCTCCAAGATAAAAATAGCTTTTTTCATTATGATTCCCACAGCAAAAGCAACTCCATCCATGCAAATCAGGTAGCAGAGAAACTAGAGACCTTTTTAGGTAGGAAAGGAGACAAGCTGGTCTTTGTGGAGGAGAAAGCCCCTGCTCAACAAAACAGCTATGACTGTGGGATGTACGTGATCTGTAACACCGAGGCCTTGTGTGAGAACTTCTTCAGGCAACAGCCGGACTCCCTGCTGCAGCTGCTCACCCCCACGTACATCACGAAGAAGCGGGCAGAATGGAAAAATCTCATTGCCAGGCTTGCTAAGAACTAGCTACTGAAGGATATTCCTGACTTTGGAAGCCGCCTCTCTCTGCCTTTCCTCATTTATTGGCTGGCTGCAGTCTCAGTGCCTGAGGGAAGATGCCTGGTAAAGCAAAGCTCACTATTTTTCTTAAAGGATCTCATCCTCTTCATTGTCCCAATGAACAGTTTCCCTTTAACCCCGAACCGAGAGCACTATATTCTGTGAAAATATCTTCAAATTGTGCACCAGAACCTTAAACTTACCTTAACATTTATTACATATGTGTTTCAAGTGAGACTCTTCTTACTGGTATAAGGTTAATTCCCTTCTGGTCTCCCTTTTCCACACTGACTTATTCCAAAGGAAAAGCAGTGATCTTTAAAACAAAGACTACATAAAATCTAGAGGAATGCAAGGAAGAAAACTATAGGAGAACCAAAAATGTGTTGCATGGCCTGCATAATTAAAACAGGTCAACTGGCTGGGAGCAGATCAAGGCCTAACTTCATTAAAACCTAAATATCAGGCTGGGAGTGGTGGTACACGCCTATTATCCCAGCATTTCAGAAGCTGAGGCAGGAGGATCACACAAGTTCAAGCCAGCCCAGGCTACAGAGTGAAACCCTGTCTCAAAAAAAAAAAAAAAAAAAAAAAAAGCTAACTATTATATGAACCAGTCATTCACTTCTGTGGATAGAATCTTTGCAGATGTTTGAGAAAGCTGATGTTAGCCCGTCTCCCTACATCTGATATCTGGAATGCCTGAGAAGTGGGAAATCTCGAGTAACTTCTTTAAAGTAAATGGCCGCATTGGACTTCCCTTCTCAGTGAGTGGGTCAGCTTGCAACTCTAGGTTGATAACTGTAGATTGATTCTTTGCCTTGTCTATTTGCCATACACATTTTTTTTTAACATAAAGGAAGAAAAGTGACCTTTCTCAACCCTTTCACTTAACTCAAAATGCAGACTATGTACTTTTTAAAATGTGGAACCAAGAATAAGTGAAAAGAAACTGTCCCTCTGAAACCACAGATGTGTTTCTCTGTTATTTTAAATAATTAGGGAATAAATTGGGTATCCACATGAGTTCTGTTCCAAATGAGAATTAGACTGCAATGTATGTGAGACCTGAAAGCCAAAGATTAGCTTCAGCCGTGAGACTGGTCTTAGCTCCCTCCCCAGCCTCTCGCTAGCCTCAGCCCTCGGCCCAAAATAACCTCACCCCCAGTGACCACAGAGGCACCAACCAGTTCCTTCTAGCCAGGAAGAGGGAAACAGCAAGTGTAAATAAGTACAGGTTACAGAGCAGGCCTGAGTGAACGGGAGTTGACACTAAAAGTCAAAGTGAAAGCTACAGAAAAAGTTACCATTTAAGTATGTTTTAGATAAAAGGGGGCCCTACTGGAGGATGAGCGCAAAAAAAAAGATGAACTGGCAGTCAGCCAGAGAGGTCCAGTAGGGAGGAAGAGCAGGAGGAGTGTCACAGGTTGCTGGAAGGCCACTGTGTGGATAAAGATAAGAGAGCAAAGCACTGCAGTGATGACGTAGGCTGCTGCTCTAGACTGAAAGAGACAGATTCTCTGAGAAAGGTTGTCTTTCTGGTAATACAAAGTACGTTTGCTTAAATGTGAAAGTCTCTCATTTGAGAGTTAACACATATGAGAGCAATCTTTCCTAATTCATAAGATTCATCCCACAAATAAATTACTTAACAAAGTCTTTAAAAAAAAACCTTAGATCTCCTTTTTCCAAATACATAGCATGATTAGACTATGCCCCCTATTAGTATTCTAGAATACATAGTAATTTGTAAATGTTACCATTGTACACAACAGGAGAATTGAAAAGTTAACTTGTAGTTTTTCACTAGATACTATAATAGCCCACATATTGTGCATTTAGGGGACCATACACTTTAAATGTTATGCAAAATTGGAAAAAGACCTTTCGCTAAAATTATGCTTCCTTCTCTCTTAGAGTCAAAATGATAGCTATGCAAAATTCAGCTTCCAAATATTCAAAAAGAAAGCAGCTTACTCAAAATTGAGTTAAGCAGTTTTCAAATGGCACCACCCTGCTTTCCAACATTGCCTGTTGCATTGCCCATAAGTGTTTTCACATTTGTCCACTTGGGTCAGTATGAAACTGCGAAAGGTCACCATGTGTTAACCCAGCTGTAGATGGTGGTAAAAAAAAAATACATATATATATTGGTGGGTTTTCTATTTACTATTACTGTAAACCACAAATATTTCCGCCCTTTGACTAGGTATCTGCTGAAGTTTATAAGCACTGGTCCTAACTGGATTTGAACAATTTAAGAATTGCAAGTGGATTCTATTTCTGATATATACACTTTTTTTTTCCACATTGAGAATTAAACCCAGGACCTTTACACTGAGCTACATCCCCAGGCCCCCAGCCCATTTTTTGTTTGATGGTTGGTTGGTTGGTTTTGAGACAGGATCTCACTAAATTATGCAAGCTGGACTCAAATTTATGATCCTCCAGCCCTCACCTCCCAAATGCTGGGATTATAAGCATGCACTACCACACCCGGCACTATATCCGTATCAACCATATGTTTTAATAATAAGCATTCCATTGAGATGGCAAAATAGAATTTCTCAGTCACATGGTTATTATACTGAAAATGCGTTTTTTTTTCTTTCATCACTTAAAATAGAACAGGAGAAAATAATTACAGAAATTCACATCCTGTGGCGTTAGAAAGAGCAATGAATGTTTTAATCAAATCCAAGCTCTGTCATTTATAAACGCACAACCTCAGGCAAGTTGGAGATTCAGAGCCACATCTGAAAGATGAAGAGTCTGTTTAGTCATCTTCCAGTCAGCCTCTCTTTTATCTAAAAAATGAAGAAAGTCTAAGGCACTATAACAATTAAATATCACATGTAAACCATATGATAGGCCCTTAAATAAGCCGCCTTTCCCTGCCGCCCTTCCATCCACCTCCATTTTAAAACTAACAGCAAATTTGAAAACTTAGTTTTATATTGCCATGCAGCTAAACAGCTATATAAAAAGCTGCCTGATAAATACTTAGGTACAAAAGAGTGAATTATGAAACAATGATAATAGGAACAACTAGCTTTATATTATGTATAATAGGGAACCAAGTGTGGTGGCACAGGCCTGTAATCCCAGCACTCAGGAGGCTGATGCAGGAGGATCACTGAGTTTAAGGCTAGCAAGACCCTATCTCAAAAACAAAAAAATGGAGGAAACATGACACACAGATACCAGTATATCACTCTTACATTACTATATATGTAAAGTACCTTGTACATTGAAAACATTATTATTATACATGTATACTGTGTATATATACGTTTTACTTAATTCTCGTGTTTTCCAGGCATTATTAGCCCTAGTTTGTAAACAAGAAACAAACTGAGAGACACTCAGTCATCTCCTCTTGTCATACTCTTTCTGCCTATTCTTTTCTCCTCCCCCAAACTGATGGCAAGAACTACTTGCTTAAACATCTTAAATGCATTCTTTCTTCACTTTGTAAATTTCATATATTCCAATGTATGAACTGTATTACAATGTGTTTCATAGATATTACAATAATGAGACATTGTCTCTAACTACGAGGTACAGGACCTGTACAATAACTGATTTGGTTTTTTTTTTTTTTTTTTTTGCGGTACTGGGGATTGAACTCACAACCTCGCACCTGCCAGACAGGCGCTTAAGCCACTGAGCCAAACTCCCAGCCCTGGTTTTTTGAGGCAGGGTCGCACTGTGTAGCTCAGGTCGGCCTTGCGCTCGCGTTGTAGCCCAGGCCGGCCTCAAACTCACAACGCTTCACCTACCTCAGCCTCCCGAGTGCTGGGATTAAAGGCGTGCGCCACCACGCCTGGCTCTGATTTGGTTTTAAACATTAGTTCATATCTGGATCAGCTCCTTACAGCGGCCTAGTCACCTTTCATATTCCTCGTATATGAAAAGCAGAAAGTAAAACAAAAGCAGAGTCTGGAGAATCTCATTTAGGAAAGAGAAGGCCTTAGGAATTGTATCGAAAACTTGGAACTAAGTAGAGATACAGTGCTCTTGCACAACAGTGCAAAAATCTGTCACTAAGTTCCAACATGAGGCTAAAATTCCACTAAGGGAAAAACAGAGTGCCAAATGCACTTGAAGGTTCTCATGCAGAAAAAAATTAACATGTCAGAAGTTAAGCGGTAGTCATCTTCATTGCCTGCAGTAGGGAAATTTTCATTACTCTGGAAAAAATGCTAGATCCTGCAGTTTGTGTTAAAAGACAAAATAAGGGCATAAAACCCGGCATGATGGCACACATCTGTAATCCCAGTATTTGGGAGACTGGGGCAGGAGGATCACTTCAAATTTGAGGCCAGCCTGGGCTACATAGTGAATTCAAGGCAGTCTAAACTGCATAGCGAGACCCTGTCTCAAAAAAAAAAAAAAAAACCACAAAGAAAAGTTTTAAAAAGTTAAGGGCTCCCAGCACTCGGGAGGCTGAGGTAGGAAGAGCATTGTGAGTTCAAAGCCAGCTTGGGCTACAGTGCAAGCACAAGGCCAACCTACGCTGCATAATGCGACCCTGCCTCAAAAAACTAGGGCCGGGAATTTGGCTCAGTGCTTAAGCGCCTATCTGGCAGGCATGAGGTTGTGAGTTCGATCCCCGGCGCGGCAAAAAAAAAAAAAAGTTAAGGGCATCTTCCTGAATTCCTGCACCACCACTCCCCTGCTATTCACCATAGACCAAGACCAAGCAACCTGTATGTGGTTCACACTTGAAAACCCTTGCTCCCCTCATCTGTTGACGTGTCCATCAGACCGAAATAGCGGCCACCAAAAATTGGGTCCTTCAGGCTCCGTGACGCCAGATCTGAAAGCTCCCACCCCTGCCCCGCACCTGCACTCCCCTGCCAGCCCGCATTCCTTTTACGGTGGCCCGGTGGCCCAGGTGATGTGTTGATCCCTGCATCTGCCCAGTGACCTCGTGGGAACAGAGGTCTCTGGGCACACACACATCACCGACCTCAGCTGGCACCTGTCCACCAGTGTCTGACTGTAAAACCGCCCCCGTGTTTCAAAAGAAAGAAAAGCACCACCCACGTCTTCCTGTAGACACTAACCTTTTACTTGCCCTCTTCCCAGCCAGCCTTACGATTCCTCACCTCCCTCCTGCTTCTCAGCTCATCTTCATGTGGATTCTGACCCCATTCCTTCACTGAAAAAATCACTAAGTCATTATTAGGCTTCTTAGCAATGTCAATCCTTCCTTTTAAAACCAGTCTTCCTGCCAGTACTCAAGGCAGAGGCAGGAGGATTGCTGCAAGTTCAAGACCAGCCTGGGCTACATAGTGAGTTCAGAACCAGCCTGAACCACATCACACACAAACCCTATCTCAAAACTCAAGATAAAGCCAGGCGTCGTGGCGCACGCCTTTAATCCCAGCACTCGGGAGGCTGAGGTAGGCGGAGCGTTGTGAGTTCGAGGCCGGCTTGGGCTACAACACGAGTGCAAGGCTGGCCTGAGCTACATAGTGCAACCCTGCCTCAAAAAACTAGGGCTGGGAGTTTGACTCAGTGGCTTGAGTGCCTGCCTGGCAGGCACAAGGTTGTGAGTTTGATCCCCGGTGACACACACACACCAAAAAAAAAAAAAAACACAAAACAGACTTTAACTGTTGTGAAATACTACTGTCCCGCTTTTCTGATCACTCTCGTTTGCCAGTTTCTTCATCTCGTGTAAGTTTCCAAGGCTTTGTTCCATACTCTGGTCTACTCTGTGTACTCGTCTTAGGCTCTCGCATGCATTACCATGGTTGATGGTAGATGTAGGTACAGTACAGGGGACCCACACCGCTCTCTGGAACTCACCAGACTTAAACATATACATCCACGGCTCTGCCTACTGACCATCGTCACCTGGGTATTTCATAGGCTTCTCAAACCCAACAAATCTCAAAGCTTCACTCATCTCCGCCCCACCCTCAGTGTGGCCTGCCTCAGGAAACAGGACCATTTCCCTGCCCAGTTCTAGCTACACTTTTTCTCCATTGACCTCCTAGACCTGTTGACCGCACACGTTTTTGTTGTGTTCTGTCTTTCTCTTGTTTCGCTTTGGTTTTTTTTTTTCAGTGCTGGAATTTTTTTTCAGAGCCTCATGCATGCTAGGCAAGTGCTTGACTATGCAGCTCCATCCCTGGCCCCAGTGATCCTCCTGCCTCAGCCTCCCAAGTGCTGAGGTTTCAGTCATGTGCCACCACACCCAGCTTGCCTTCTATTTCAATTCCACCAGTAAAGCCTTAAACTTTCTGAAAAGCTGCCTCTCCTCCTCTACTCTTTCCCACACTCCTCAACAGAGAAACTCCTACATAATCTTTTCCTCGGGGAACTCTTCCCTGATGCGTCAAGCCAACTCACTTCCCTTGTTAATGCCCAAGAAGTGGGAGTCCTCCCAGTGTGTCCAAAGCACATGCAGTCATGGGGTTATGTCTCTCCCACTGTACTGTGAGAGCCAGGGAAGAAACCAGGGAGCAGGTCTGACATCTTCACCATTGAATCTCTGCTGCTTAACCCAATGTCCACTACACACATACTATTACTTGTCAAATGGGTAAATGAGAATATAGAAGCTATTTATTGGCCAGACATGGTGACACACATCTATAATTCCAGCACTTAGGAGGCTGAGACAGGAGGATCACCATGGGTTCCAGGACTGCCTGAGCTCATAGTGAGTTCAAAGCCAGGCTGCACTGCATAGTGAGACCCTGTCTCAAAACACGTACACACACACACACACCAATAACACTATATGTATGTGTATGTATGATACATTATTTATCAAGAAAAAACAGCCCATCATCCTTTCATGGCATGACTGCAGAAGTCAAAATGGCACATTAATCAGTGTGACTTCATGCTTGCCTAAGAGCAAGCTACAACAGAAGGGGTTGATGAACTTAAGCAACCTGACAGAAAATAGGGAACTCGCTAAGTACGCAAGTCTAGCCATGGGCATCTCTTCAGCAGATCTGCTGATGCCTTCAGGATTTTCACATTTGACCCAGCTGTGCTCCATGTGCAGCGCTGTCCTAGAGGTAACGTGGGGTTACATCACGATAAGATTGCGACTTCCCTAGCCTTGTCCTCACCGTTGGGCTTTCTGGGTAGTTCTGATTTGAGGTTGCTATGAATAGCAGTGCTGCAAACGCTCGTCATAAATAACATTTTTATTTAAACTTTTCTTCTTGAGGAATACAAAAGTAGGGTGAAGACACCAAAGCAGGACGTCATAAATAAATACAATGACTATGCCTCAATTTAAAAGGATGTCAGTGCACATGAACAATTTATATCCCTTCATATAACTAGCCAGAGAATTAGCTTTAAAACTCAGTATATGTAGTATCATTACAATTGTATAACATAGCTGGGTGCAGAGGCACACGCCTATAATCCCAGCACTGGGGAGGGTGAGGCAGAAGGATCATTGCAAGTTCAAGGCCAGCTTGAATTACATAGTGAGACCCTGACTCAAAAATGAAACAAAAAATTGTCAAGTTTTATATAGCCCTACCAACACTGAGTTTTTTATATTTATTTACATTTATTTTTTGAAGTTTAACAGATAATAACTGACATTTATTGAGCTCTTTCTGAATACCAGAGAACTCTAAGGATTTGACATGAATTTTCTCATTTAACAATCATCTTGGGAGCTGAGAATGACAGCACACACCTGTAATGCCAATACTTGGGAGGCTAAAGCAGCATCGCCATTAGTTAGAGGCCAGCCTGCGCTACACAGTGAGTTCAGGGCCAGCCTGCACTACATAGCAAGACCATCTTTTTTTTTTTTTTTTTTTTTTTTTTGCGGCACTAGGGATTGAACTCATAACTTCGCGCCTGTCAGACAGGTGTTTAAGTCATTAAGCCAAACTCCCAGCCCTAGTTTTTTGAGGGAGGGTCACACTATGAAGCTCAGGCCAGCCTTGTACTCATGTTGTAGCCCAAGCCAGTCTCAAACTCACAATGCTCCGCCTACCTCAGCCTCCCGTGAGCCACCACGCCCTGCTGCAAGACCCTGTTTTAAAAAAAAAAATTACTATAAGCCTGAAAGATATAGGTTGAGTATGTCTTAACCAAAATGCATGGGGCCATGTTTTTTGTTTGCTTTTCAGATTTTAGAATATCTGCATGCACGTGATGAAATATAATGGTGATGGGGCCCAAATCTAAACAAGGTACATTTATGTTTCATACACATCTTCTAAAAGTAGCCTGAGGATAATTTTTTTGATAACTTTATACAATTGTTTTTTTTTTTTTTTGGCAGCACCAGGGATTAAACTCACAACCTTGCGCCTGCCAGACAGACACTTAAACCACTGAGCCAAACTCCCAGCCCTGGTTTTTTGAAGCAGGGTCCCAAGATGTAGCTCAGGCGGGCCTTGCGGTCACATTGTAGCCCAAGTCGGCCTTGAACTCACAACGCTCCGCCTACCTCAGCCTCCTGAGTGCTGGGATTAAAGGTGTGCGCCACCACGCCCGGCTTATACAATATTTTTGGTGCACCTGCATTTTGACTGCAATTCTTCACATGAGGTGGAATTTGCCACTTGTGGCATCGTGTTGGTGCACAAAAAGTTAGATATTGGAGCACTTTGGATTTTAGGTTTTCAGATTAGGGATGCTATTCTTATACTTCTTTTAAAGGTGAAGAAATTGAGGCTTGGAGTCACTAAAGTTAAATAAACGAATAGGCTTAAATGCAGGTAAGCCGGGTGTGGTGGAGCATGCCTTTAATCCCAGCACTCAGGAGGCTGAGGTAGGAGGAGCATTGTGAGTGAGAGGTCCGCTTGGGCTACAATGCAAACTCAAGGCTGGCC
>RJWM01005872.1:0-88420 GCA_004363535.1 Dasyprocta punctata | reverse complement strand
AGAACGCTAATTTCAATATGTGCTTTTTCTGGAAAGCATAATTTAAGGAAAAGATATACAGATTCACTAAGATGATTTGGGGGGACAAAAGTGAGCAATATATCAATATCCTGTGTTTCAATGATTTCAAAAACTTCTTGGAACTGATACTACAGAACTCACAATAATTATGGAGGAAAAAACCTTTCAGCATTGCATTGTCACGTGAATGATAATGAAAATGAGGGCTAACACTCACTGAATCTTACCCTGCTGAAAACCCTGTTGATATCTATTTATGCTAAGTCCTTTAGTCCACACAACCATCCTTCCAAGTAAGCAGGATGCTTGTTACCACTTCTGCAAAAGAGGAAACCGCGGCTACAAAAGGTGAGCTAACGTACCAAAGATCACATAGCAGTAATGATGGAAATGTTGTATCTTACAAAGTTAGGTTTAAAACGTATCAGGATCCCAAGTCGTGCACCAGTACAGCAGCTTACATTTTTAAGCAGACTCTTGATAGCTGTATTTCTGAGTACAGTGCACGCTACAGACACGAGTCCTGTGGCCCTCACAACGTCACCTTCGGGACAGGTTTGCAGAGCGCAGGCCCCAGGGGAGGCCGGGCCCTGGGCATCCGAGTTCCACAGAGTCTGGATCCCCGCGGGCCTGGCGTCTCCAATAAAACCGAAACCACACTTGGAAATGAAATACGGATTTTAGTTTGTAAGACGTCTCGCGTCCTCCTGCGGGCCCGGACGCGGTGGGGTAGAGCCAGGCGGGCCTGCGTGGGTCGCTCCAGCTCCAGCTCCAGCCCCAGCCCGCGCGCCCCGCCCCGCCCCCGCCCGCCCCGGCCTCCGCGCGCCCCGGCTGTCCCTGCCCCTGCGCGCTCCTCACCTAAGCCCTGGGTCCGGCTCCCGCCCCTCTGCAGCCTCCAGCAGCAGCCGCCTCCGAAGGACCCAGGTCTGCGGCCTGGGCGGCTGCCGGCTGCGATTGGCTGCGGGGCGGAGCGGGGGCTCCCGGGGAGGCGGAGCTGGGAGGATCCCAAGGTCCGGTAGCCGACCGGCGCCTCTCTCGGGGGCTCTGCCACAGTGAGGGGCGCATCGCAGCGGTCTTGTTTGTCCCCGTCACCCTTTGGAGGTGGTGCCCACAGTCTGGCTGACCAGGCGGCAAAACTTATAAAAATAAGACCTTTGTGTCAATGTGAGGAGCACAAATTCAGGGGCCGGGTGTCAACGGTTTCCTGCAAGGAAATGAGTACTTCCCTAGCGAGCAGCTGGGTCTCAGGAATGGAGGGAGAGTGGGGAGTCCGGGAGGGAGAAACAAAGATCCCCTGGGCAGAATTTGGGTGCAGCCTCCTGAGGATGGGGGTCGTTAGGCTGAAGGAATGAGATCTCCAGTCTCAAAGGAAGGCGTCTGAGTAGTAAAGTTGACTGCCATCCCCCCAACCCCAAAGAGTTCTTTATTCTGTGATCTGTCAGGCCTGACTAAACCAGTGAGAAAAGCAGGAGAAAAGCAAGTCTTTTTATCCCCAGGCTTGACCTGGGGACTCCTGCTTCTGTACTGGACTCCCGCTCATCTCCTCAGCCACCTACGTAGTACCGGTACTTGGATATCTAAAATACTTCTCAATCTTAACATGCCCAGTCCTGCCGCTGACTTTATGTTTCCTAAAGTTTCATCGTCTCAGTGGCAACCCTGCCCTTCCAGTTTTTCCGGTGGGAAACCTCACTGTTATCCCTGACTCTTTATCCGGGGGTCAGTGCATTCTACTGCAGAACACAGAGCTTGGCCATTTCTTACCTCTATGACCTACAACTCCCACCTTAGTTATTATAGGGTCTCTTCCCTGTTCTGTCTGCATTTTGTCCCTTGCAGCAGCCACAGTGACCTTTAAAAAGTCAAAGTTAGATCAAACCCCTTTTCTGCCCAAGACATTTCCAGTGGTTTCCATTTAACCCAGAACAAAAGCCAAAGTCCTTCAAGGTCTGCTCCTCCATTACCCTTGGAATCTTACTGCTGCCTTCCGCTTGGCCTCCTTGCTCCAGTCCCTCTGGCCTCCTTGCTATTCTGCTGACAAGGCGGGCAGACTTCCGCTGAAGGGTTTCTGCACTGACCCATCCCTTTGTGGAATGCAAAACTATTCCCACTCCTGAATTTTGCTCAAAAGCCATACTGTATTGACAGCTACCCTGACGACCCACATCACAATTGATCCCTGTCCTGCTCCTGACTTCCTTGGAATCATTTCTTCCCATAGTACTTGTCAACCTCTAGCATATTCTTTTTTTTTATTTGCCTTTTCATGATCCATGTTATGGTTTATGTATAGATGTACCCCCAGAGCCTCATGCAGTCATAGATGGGGCTTTCTCAGAAGTGGCTGAAACTAGAGTGTGGGATTAAGAGTGTGTGATTACTAAATCAGTGCACTGATTGGTCTGGCATTGCTCTAATCCCAGTAGCCTAGATAGAATACAAAAGGGGAAGAAAGAAGTTGCTCTAAGGTCCTTTGCTTGATTTGCTTTGCTACCTTCTGCCCACCATGAACTTTTTATCCTCTGCAATGCCCGTCTGCCATGGCAACCTCCCTTGGAGCCAACCAATTATGGACTGAAACCTCTACAAACTATGAGCTAAATAAACCTTTCTTCCTTTAGCTTTGGATGGCAAGTGTTTTGTCTCAGCAATGAGAGAAAAGTAACTAAAACAATCTGTCTCCTCTATCCACCCACCTGTGCCCCTGTCTCTTGGACTATGACATGCTCTTTCTCAAAAAGATAACTGCCACTAGAGAGACACCACCATCTTTTTACTGTCAACAACTAGGTCACAAGCAAATTCTGGAATCTGAATACACAATCACTTTAAATCCCAAGGGAAAGGGGTAGTTCCTCAAAAATGAAATGCTGATTTCTGTTACCTGGAGAAAGAATCCTAGCTAGGCAAAATCATAGATGGTACAAGGGGCAAGATAGGTTCCCTTATACCTCTTTCATAAGGGCATCGCACCCACTCATGGACCTCATGATTTAGTAATTTCTCAAAGGCCTCAACTCTTAATAGTGTCACATTGGATATTAATGTTATGGTTTATGTCTAAAATGTCCCCCCAAAGTATCACTTATTCAGAGATGCAGCTATTATAAGGTGACTAGTTCATGGGGGTGCTATACTCATGAGCACATGAATCCATTGAGGAGTTCAGAGCTAAATGTGCTGTTGGAAGCTGGGTCACTAAGGATGCTACCTGGAAGGGGGTTTTCTTGTCTCCAGTTCCTCTCTCCCTCTCACTGTCTCTGCTTCCTGACCACCATGTGGTGATGTGCTCTGTGATGCCATTCTGCCACGCTGTTTATGCTTTGGATCCAGCTAACTAAGCCTACTGAAACTGTGAGCCAAAGTAAATCTTTCCTCATTAAAGTTACAGTGAGGTGTCAGGTATTTTGTGCCAGTGATGGGAAAGTCACTAATACCTTATGTTCCAACGTAAGGTTTTCTGGGGAGACACCAACATTCAGACAATAGTATGTCATATACCCCAGAATTGTTGCAATAGGAACAAGGTCACTTAGGTTCCAGTCAGAAGCCTTTCAGAATCTTCTCACAGAATCAGCAAGTTACTTACAAATTCATTTTACTGTGTTGTAGGAAGTTTTCAATTATGAAGTATTTTCTTCTGTATTTTGTCTCATCAAGATGTCAAGACTTTAGACTTAAAATCCACAGATACTGACTTCTACTTCTGATTCTTTACCAGAAATGCAGAATCACTGGGATGATTGTGGTAGTTAAGAATTGGAAAGTTAAAAATTTGGAGATTTTCTATTTAAACTTTTTAGTTTTAGGTTTCTCTGTGCCCTTCCCAGTAAAAAGTTTTCTGTAGCATTAGCACCAATTGTGATAACTTCATTTTAGAGCAGATTAAAATACACTGGCCCCAGCTCCAGCTCCCTCCCTTAAGAACAGTCTGAAGGCATTATAGAGCATTGGTAGAGCTAGGCTCATGGTGCCATCTAAATCTAGGACATGCTGGGAAATACAGAGAATGGAGTCTCCAGTGGGCTTTAGTCTTTCTGTCATCTAGTGCACCATGGCATCCATCTTTCTACTGATGTTTGGTGAACACACACTGTGAACACTGGAGCGGGGCACTGGGGAAACATGACAAAGAGACAGCTCTGGAAGGCAGTACCTTGTGGATATTGCAGATTTGGAAGCATCTCAGGCAGAAGCAGGAGAGTCAGCATCCGTGGCAGCAACCAGCAGACATGCTGCTGCTTTTGACCCTTTCTGAGATGCACTCTGAGGAGGGGTTGACCAAAGATCATCCTGCGTGTGCAGGTGGGAGTGACAAGATGGAAAAATGGGAAGAAAATGTGACTGTGACCTTATTTACAAACATAGGTGAAAGAGATGTGATGAGGACATCAGACAAATATCTGTACATTCTATAATATGCAGCATGATTCATAATAGCTAAATTTTGAAAACAGCCTACATGTCAATCAACAGAGGAAAAGATCAAGGAAATGTGGTATTTATACACAATGGAGTACTACTCTGCCATAAATAAGGATAGACTTGAGTCATTTGTAGGAAATGTAGGATGTGCATTGAGACCATGTAGTTAAGTGAAATAAATCAGACCCACAAGCTTAAATATCTCATGGGTTTTCTATATGGGAAATCCAAATTATAAGTGAAGAGCAAAAGAAAAGACAGGCAACAGGAAGCAGGGAGATGGATCATTCTCAGATGGGAAGGAGATTAAGAGATAGAGGGCAAGGGAGGGAAAGGGGATGAAAAAGGAATTAAGATGCATTATGTACATGTACTGATTCCATGCAAGGAAGGGAAGTATTATGTATTGCAAACGTGTACAAATAAAAAAATTTTAAATGTTAATACCACCACCCTCAAAAGAAAAAGAAAATGTATTTACTCATGACAAGAACACTACTATAAGGGGTAACATTTACCTCAGGGACAACTGGACTCAGTTATGCAAATAATGTCCTAGAACCCAGTTTCTCTATGTCTATCAACTATCCTTTGTTGGCTCAATCCTTGGAGAATATCACTGGCAAGATGAGGACAGCAAATATCTTCGTATCCTCCTAAATTCAAGACCAGTGGCAAGGAGTACTTGCCTTATTCTCAGAGCCCCATAAAATGATTTGTTGTGTCCCCTCAATCCTAATTAAGGTACACATATAACTATCTCTGGGTTAAATAGCATTCCAGAGGGAAGCAGTGATTTGATGTGGAGGGGCTAGATTCAAGGCATCACAAGAAATAGGTGGGCTGGGTAGGCAGAGAGTTTTGCTGGGGAAACTGATACAGTATCAAGAGCAAGGGGCATGGATTTGGGGTAGGTAAAAACACGAAATGTTCATAGACTATCTTTAAGTTTAAGGCCTAGTAAGAAACTCCTATTAGCTGCCTGCCACAGCTTCTAGTTCCCCCTCCAGGTCACTACTCAGCTCCCCTTCTGGCACAAGTAAGAATGCTGAGTGATTGGATGTGGTGCACACATCTGTAATTCCAGCACTTGGGAGGCTAATGTAGGGGAATTGCTGCACGTTCATGACCAGTCTGGGTAAAAGAGTGAGTTCAAGTTCAGCCTGAGCTACATAGCAAGACCCTGTCTCAACAAGCCAGAAAGAAAGACAAAGAAAGAAAGAAAGAAAGAAAGAAAGAAAGAAAGAAAGAAAGAAAGAAAGGAAGGAAGAAAGGAAGAAAGGAAGAAAGGAAGAAAGGAAGAAAGGAAGAAAAGAAGAAAAAAGGAAGGAAGAGAAAGAAGGAAGCCGGGTGTGGTGGTGCATGTCTGTAATCCCAGCACTCAGGAGGCTGAGGCAAAAGGATCACTGCAAAAGTTAGAGGCCAGCCTGGGCTACAAAGCGAATTCAAGGCCAGCCCAAACCACATAGTGGGACCACCTCAAAACAAAAAAACAAAAAAACAAAGAAACAAACAAACAAAAAAAAAAAAACAGAAAGAAAAAAGAAAAAAAGAGAGAGAGGGAGAGAAAGCAAGCAGGCCAGCTTCAGGGACAGAGGTTACTGGCCTTCCTCCAAAGCTCTTCTCCCTGCTTTCACATACTTAGCTGTGTGCTTCACCTTTCTACCAGACCAGGAAGTGGAAAATGTCCCTCAGCCCAGTTCTGCTTTTCCCAACGGCATGGCAAAATGCTTAGTCATTAGGGTTGTTATTAGTCCATTGTTCCCAGCCACCACCCCAGTTCTAGAGGGGCACCTTAATTCCAGTGCACTAAGACATCAGAAATTGGTAACTTTTTCATGACTTTCTGTATTCAACTCTTATCCTTAATCTTTGTAGTTCTGATTTTAAAACTTAATTTTTATATAAGCCATCTATGGAAATTTATCCATCTCTTATTACTTACATTTGAAAACTGGACTGTCCACCTCTTTTTCTTTAAGTGTTTGGAGTAGATATCCACCTACTAATCTATAGTTGGTTATCAAATAGAATAGGATAAGTGGTAGACACTCTTAATCAACTCCAATATCTATTCTGCTTTTGGCCTGCCAGATTTTAGCTGAGTACGTGCTGCCCAGACAGATCACATTCCCGAGTCTACTTTGCAGCAGGGTGTGCTCATGGGGTTAAATTCTAACTGGAAGTACGCAGATGGAAGGGATTCACACAGTTTCCATGTCATTCTCTTACCACACAAGAGTGTTCCCTCGCCTGCTCGTTTTCCCTTCCTTTTCTGGCTGACATGTTGACCCAGTAAACTGGGCGCTCTTTTGACTATACACAAGAAGGCAACATCTTAGAACAGAGAGTGGCACGATTTGTCCAAAAAGGGCCAGATAGGAAATTTTTTCAGCTTTCTGGGTCATATATGTTCTATCGCAGCTGCTCAGTTCTGCGGTCATAGCGGGAATACAACCATAGACAGTAGGAAGTGAATGGTATGATTGTGATCCAAGAAAATGTACTTACGAAAACAAGTAGTGCGCTGAATTTGGCATTCTGGCCAGTTTGTTGACCCCTAATTGGAATGTGGTGAGGCAATGATATAAAGTAAACCCTATGTTCTCAATACTGTCAAGGTTTGAGGGGTAGAGGACAGTTAACGGACAGTTAACAGAACTTCTACAGAGAGAAATTTCTCTCTCTCTCTCTCTCTCTCTCTCTCTCTCTTTCTCTCTCTCTCTGACTTGCTGAAATCTTAAAATTCTTAGGGAATCAGCCGGGCGTGGTGGTGCACGCCTTTAATCCCAGCACTCTGGAGGCTGAGGTAGGAGGAGCGTTGTGAGTTTGAGGCCGGCTTGGGCTACAACATGAGCACAAGGCCGGCCTGAGCTACACAGTGCGACCCTGCCTCAAACAACCAGGGCTGGGAGTTTGGCTCAGTGACTTAAGCGCCTGTCTCACAGGCGTGAGGTTGTGAGTTCAATCCCCAGTGCCGCCAAAAAAAAAAAAAAAAAAAAAAAAAAAAAGATCTTAGGGAATCTACATGACTTTCATACCACTCTTGCATTTTCACTAGCAAAATTTTTCCTCTTAGATTTATTTCTTAATGTACTGAAATCAAACTTCTGCTTCTGTCCTGCATTATAACTGGAGATTTCTGTTGCTAGTGTGCTCTCTGCAAGCCTCATGCTTCTGAACCTTCTACCTCCATCAGCACATTCACCATATTTTACAGTTCTTTCTCTCAATCCCACCTTTCTTTCATTCTTTTAGAAATTCCCTAGGCTTCTGCAGCACTGATCTTTTCTGCATGTTTCTCCTCATAGGTCTCTGGCTATTCAGCTTGGTCCCTGATTCATTCTACTTTTCTACCTCTTCATGTTGCCAATATGGCCAGGTGCACCCTTACCTCTCATTCAGTCCCTTCTAGGATTCTCACACATCCCAAGGCCTTCATCATGCACCATATCTGGAGGAATTTTGGAATACATGGTTGCAAGCTGGATTGCCCTCAGAAGCTCCAAACCTACGTGCCTAACTATATACCCCATTCAAGGTGGCTTCCTGAATCCATCATTCTCCTTGTGTTTATTACTGGGAATTAGAGTCATAAGAATTTTTCATCAAAATTGCTGCCTGTGTTATTTCTTTACCCTGAAATACAGTATGTATAAAAAGCCAAGTGAATGTTTATTAATTTATTCCTTGTGTTTTTAGATTGCTGTATTAGTGCCCTATCAAGTACCAGAAAAGATCAGAGAGTTTTTTTAAGAAATCATTAAGAACTCATAATTTTCCATATATTTAATTGTGGACCAAGCAGTCATAATAATAATGATATAATAATAATAATATAAGTATTAGTATTGTTATGGCTTGTGTATAGATGTCCCCTAAAGCCTCATGCAATCATGAGGGTAGGTTTCTAAAGTTTGTGACTGATTCATGGTCCAATGCTAGAGTTATGGGTGTGAGTGCTCTACCTGCCCTAATGTGGGTAGCCTCCATACAATATAGGGAAGGAAAAGAGGTTTGTTTCCCCCTTTGCTCCATTTTGCTCTTGCTGCTTTTGCTGTCTTCTACCACCATAAACTATTGCCCTTCTGCCACACCACTCTACCTTGGAGCCAACTGATTATGGACTGAAAGCCCCACAAACTGTGAGCTAAATAAACCTTTTCTCCCTCAATTTTGGGTGTCAGGTATTTTGTCTCAGCAATGAGAGAAAAGTAACCAAGACAAGTATTACACACTACTGGGGTTATACATATGCTAAGCGAGTATTTCACCACTGAGCTACATCCCAGCCATCTTGCCCATCTTTTAAAAATTTTTGTATTTTGAGATAGGGTCCTGCTAAATTGCCCAGGCTACCCTCAAATTTACAATCCTTCTGCCTCTGCTTTCCTTGCAGCTGGGATTATAGGCATGTAACACTGTGCCTACATACTTTGCTGGCCTTAAGATCCCAATCTTCCTACTTCAGTCTCTAGCATTCTGGAATTACAAGTATGTGACATGTTCTTTTGATGTTAAAATTTGTCTCATGTTTGACTAGGTCAAATTAATGTCTACATCATTTAACACAACTCTAACAGTGTCTGATAGCTCTCCTGTTTTCAAATATAAGAAGACATCTCAGGTACACTTTTCATGCTTCCCAGCCTGTATCTGGAATCAGTCATTTCTTGAAAGAGTCTTAGTGTCTTAGTCTATTTTGTACTGATACAACAAAATTCCTGAGACTGGGTCATTTATAATGACATTTGCTTAGCTCATGGCTCTGAGTATTCAAGGGTATGGTGCAGGAATCTGGCTCTGTGAGGGTCTCACAATGAGTGTGTAACAATGGTGAGAGCATCACAGCAGAATGATTCAGCAGAACTGGCAGGCCCATTTGTGACAACTCATTCTTGTGGGTGTTATGGGTTTAAAACCAGCATAGGAAACCAAGCAGTCAATTGTGAATTTAGAGGAGCCTTTATTAGCCAAGCCCTGTGGCTGAACTGACAGCTTCACACATAGGAAGATGTCAGAACTGCACAGACCCCTTACAGCAGGCAGAATTTAAAGCAAAAAACCACATCCTGATTAGTACAGTCACCTGTTACTCTTGGCTAAATCTAGAACAGGGAGTTCAATCTGTAACTGACTGTGAAAAATACCAAGAACTTGGTTTAGGAAATACATTGTTTTTAACATACACATGTTCTTTCAGGGGCAAACTGACCTCATTGTGCTTCCTCTTAATCACTTTCCCCACACTGGGGTGGTCTGGAAGTTAGATTTACGGAATTTTCCTATGTGAACCATCACATTCCCCCACTGATTTTCTGGGGGAATCAAATCATTGTTTCCTGGTCTTTGCTACCCTCATCTTGTAGGGGAATGTGCAGAGCTCTGAGAACCAATGTCTTTACAGATTGGATTCACTTCTGGATATAATTTAAGATACAATTTATAACACATGGGCCTATTGTAATGGCCAGGAGCAATAACATTAGTGATCTGGCTAAGGCTGACAGTAAAGTAATTAGCCAGGGGGACATGGTGAATAAGCCCTCATACCAGCTTGTTCTCTGTTTTTTTTTTTTTTTTTTAATCTTGTAACCTTTTTTTGAGTTGACTTAAGCTTTCCCTAATCACTCCTGAGTGGGTGGTGTAAAAACAACAAATCTCCCCCAAGACTAAACATAATCCTTCTTGTTTAACAAAGAGTGAATCTAAACCTCTTTTATTTTGTAATACCATCTCTGCTAGTGATCCTAGGGATTCTTTAACTTGTCGACCGAGTTTTCCAAGGTTGCCAGGTCTTGATCTATCTGTTGACTAAGGTCTTTATAACGCTTGTCTGTTAGAATAAGGGTGGACGTCCTTAGTGCTGTGGAACCTGCTAGCCCGATTCTCAAAAGTGCTGGTATAAGGATGAGGGCTCTCTCAACTCTCATTGAGCTAGCTGGTTCCATGTGTAGTCTTTCTCTTTTACCCAAGTAGTAGTATACTTGGGGAAAAAATATGGCTCAGCATACATAGTTCAGGGGGACCAGATATAGCATGATGATAAAACAAACAAGGAGTAGTGCCATCAGTACAAGCAAACCAAGCCCCAGGTGGGGCCTCCAGAAGTAACCCAGGGGAATACGACCCATTTACAATTATTACTATTATTACCTTTAGTGGGTCATTGGTGGTCTGAAGTGTCCATGTTGTTTCTGGGATGTCCTCAGCCAGCTTGATGTGGGAGTGATGGATCCAGTGACTTTTTCCAGTGACCTTCACTGCCTGGGGGTACTCAGTACCACAGTGAAGGGGCCATCCCAACATGTACCCAAAGAAGTGGAGTCTCTCTTCTTTATTTAAACTTGAGATACAGATAGGGCCGCTGGAGGATCATCAAGTCTCTCAGAGATTGCCTGGTGACTTCAGAAGAGGCAGTGTGTTGCCTGAAGGGAGGGCTGGAGAGCCGGTAGGGATCTTACAAGTTTCCCATTAGTTAACGTAGCCAGCTTTTTATCATGTATCTTAGGGACCAGTGGGGGAGGCTGGCCATACATGGCCTTGAAGGGAGGAATACCTTGTGTATAGGGAGTACAGTGAACATGCAAAAGGGCGAAAGGGAGGAGACGCACCCAGTTTTTGCCAGTCTGTAAAGCCATTTTGGAAATTGTTTCCTTAATTGTTCAGTTCATCCCTTCTGCTTGGCCTGAGCTTTGAGGCTGGTAGGCACAATGTAATTTCCAATTGATTTCTAAAGCCTTAGCCAAATTTTGGGTAATCTGGGCTATAAAAGCTGGACCATTGTTGGGCCCAATGGTTATGGGCAGGCCAAATCAAGGCACTATCTCATATAGGAGCTTTTTTGTAACTACAACAGAAGACTCAGTTCATGTGGCAAAAGCTTTAGTCTGTCCAGTAAAGGTGTCTATGAACACTAACAGATATTTATATTCTCCTTTTCTTGGTCCCATTTCAGTAAAGTCAATTTTCCAGTGGTCTCCCGGGAAGTGCCTCTGCTGGTGGGTTCATTCATCCAATGGGAGTCGCTTGGGGTTTACCAAAATACACTGTGGACATCTGTGGCATCTCCTTGGCTAACTGAGTTAGCCTAGGTATAAAGTAATGGTCTTGGAACAGCTCGGCCAATTTTGTTCTGCCCAGGTTTGTGGCCCTATGTGTTTCTTGAATCAGTTTTCATCCCAATACCTCAGGGTCAAGAATTTGCCCATCAGGGAGTTTGTGCCATTCCTCTGACCTGAGGGTTGTTTGTAAAGCTCTCGCCAATTTCAAGTCTGAGTCCCTGTACTTGGGTCAGGCCAAAATCGGTGCGGGGGGTACAGGGAGAATCTCAATAGGCCCCACTGGTTTTAGGGAGGCCTTATCGGCCAAGGCATTTCCCTAGAATATGGGGGTGTCATCTTTTTAGTGTTCTTTGCAGTGTATGATGGCCACCTTTCGAGGTAGCCACATTGTGGCTAAGGGATCTAGGATCTCTGGAGCATTTTTGATTTTCTTTCCCCCTGTAGTAAGAAGTCCTCTTTTTTGGTAGATGGCCCCATGGACATGTACAGTGGCAAAGGCATATCTGCTGTCAGTGTACACGTTTATAATCTTATCTTTTCTCCATCTTAGGGCCTGGGTGAGGGTCATTAATTCTGTCTTTTGTGCTAAGACTCCCAAGGCTTGGGCCCATATTACCTCAGTCTCAGTGGTCACGGGGCTCCAACCACTCTGGTACCCTCATGGAGATAGCTGCTCCCATGGTAAAGAGAGTGGCCTCCAGGTTGGTGATTGGAACATCTGTCAGGTCTGCTCTTAAATCAGAAGTGGTATCTACAACATCTAAACAATCATGGGGGGGGAGCTCTGGGTCATCATCCGGCAGGAGGTGGCAGGATTTAACGCTGTGGTGGACAGAAACTCAATTCAGCCTGGGTCCCGGGAGGAGTACCTGGTACTGGACGATTCTGGCATTTGAGAGCCATTGGTCGGGGGGACTCTTTAATAGGGCCTCTAGTGCACGGGGAGCCACAATCTGAAGTTTTTGTTGCAATGTCAGTTTTGTGGCCTCCTTAACCAACAGGGCAGTAGCAGCTATGGCCCACAGGCAGTTTGGCCAACCAGCAGCGGTGGAATCTAAACGCTTTGAGAGATAGGCCATGGGTCTCTTCCAGGGGCCCAGGTATTGAGTCATGACCCCTTTGGCGATACCTTGGCTCTCGGCCACATGGAGTTGGAAAGGCTTGGTTAGGTCCAGCAAGGCCAAAGCAGGGGCTGTAGTAAGGGCCAATTTTAATTTTTGAAAAGCTTTTTTTTTTTTTTTTTTTAAATTTCAGTTCCTGTTAGCCCTTCTGTTGGGTTCCCTCCCATGGAGGCATAGAGCAACTGGGCTAGTTCAACAAATCCAAGAATCCATAGCCAACAATAACCAAGGGCTCCTAGGAACTCTCTGACTTGGCATTTTGTTTCCAATATCCCTCTTTCTTACAATATAAACCTTTTGAGCAATCTCAATTAACTCTGATAACGCCTTTTTAAAAAATCCTTCCAGCTTCTGAAGTTTTTTCTAATATCTGGGGCCAATGGGGAAACAAACGCAATACTTAGGGCACGTCTGTTTTCAGGTGCCTCTGGGTCAATAGGGGTATAAATGTGGTAGGCCTCTAGGAGGCGCTCCAGGAAAGCTGATGGAGCCTCATTGGGATCCTGAATTACCTCAGTTACCTTAGACAAATTTGTAGGCTTTTGGGCAGCTGTCTTTAAAGTGCTCAAGAGAGTCTGGCAATAGTGTTCGAGAACCTCCTTACCTCTATCCTTGTTGAGGTCCCACGCAGGGCAAACAGAGGGAAAAACCAAATCAAGTCAGGCTGGGTCAGTGCTTGGATGACTGTCAAGTCCCAGGGCAAGCTTTCCACCCAGACTCCGGATGTGCTCATGCTCCTCAGAAGTGAAAAGCATCTGGAGAGGTTGTTGGCAGTCATCCCAGGTGGGCTGATGAGTGCAGAAAATAGACTCAAGGAGGGAAATTAATCCTTGAGGGTTTTGGGAAAAAGAGCGGTTCTGCAGTTTCCAGTTTTACTATTGAGAAATTTCTAATAGATGATTGAAAAATGATTTTGGATGGTTACCATACATGGCCAATGAATGTACTATACATGTATCAGGTAACAATATATATGTGTGAATTAAAATTTCTTAAAAATATGCACCCTCACTTAGGATATATTTCATTACATAAACAAATCTTCACCCTTTAATAATAGGTCCAGAGACCAGCAACTCAATAATCTAGTTACCCGGCTACCTCAGAAGATATGCTAGGCCCTGAATATTTCCTGATATGCTATTCCTGTCTTCCAAGACAGGTCTCCATTAACATTTGTGTAGTTCTCATGAAATACCAGGCTGCAATGCTAATGGCAACTATCTAACCCTGCCACTGGAGAAACATGTGCTGTCCTTTCAAAACCCAGTTATGTAAATCTAACTAATAGTATAATGGGAAACATAAGTCACAATAGGGTGATATTAATCCAAACTATTTGAAATATATAAAATATTTTTATTTAATTTTATATATATCTTTTTATGGTCTTATCAGTGCCTTGAATACACAGAAAGTATTCAGATTGTCCTATTGGATGCGGAAAAAAATTATGTTAAATTATATTGAGGAGAAAACTGCTCTGTATTGTTTGAAAATATGTTGCAAACAGAAAGAAAGTTCTTTTAGAAACACTGTGTACAGAAAGCTAAAGAAATACATACATAGATACTGAATATTTTCAGAGAGAAAACCAAGGTCCTAAGAACAGTGATTTACACTCAAATAAACATGTAGAGTTTTCAAACCTGGAGAGATAACATTTTTGTGATGCAGACAACAAGAAAAAATTCATACTGTGAATTGTTTTTTAAAGGCCACTTTTAAAGTACAGATTTCAAGTCCAAAGCAAATATTCATGGCATGAACAAACAAGAAGCCTAAGATTCTAACATCTGCTTCCATCAGGCTATGTTTCTCACTTCCATATCTAATAGCAAGAGAAAAATTCCTAGAAAAGGCAGTGGCTAGCTTTGTATCATTTTATCTGACCGTGTCTGGATGGCAGGTTTTTACACCAGATTGTTACAGGCAGCTGAGTTAGTTAGAAATATTATAGGCAGTCAAACAACTCAAAGGAGCCAGTGCACAATTTCCAATACCTTGTAACCTCTGAGGAGATAGGCACCTCCTGCTGTGGGCCAGATCTCAAGAAAAAAGGCAGAATAAATGCACCTGTATCCTAAGGATTGATATTCTAAATAGTTCTCTATCACCCTGAGGAAGTCATGAGTCAGCATCTCACCCGCAATGGGAAGAGTCACTGCTGTTAAGCGTCCCCGCTTACTACGTGACTCGCTTCCCCATTCAACCTTGACTTAATCAATTTTACCTGAGCCAGTAATCTTATTGGTTAACCATAGTTATGTCCCACCTTATGCCCACCTTGCAGGTTCCCATTTTTTCCCACCTTGGACCCATCTAACCTCATGGTTTTACTCTATAAATGTCCCTAGAAAAGACAGAGTCTTCGGCAACCCACTCAGGACCCCTTCTGTCCCTCAGACAGAAGCTTGCTTTCTCTCAATAAATATATTCTGCTCTTATCCTCCATTGTTCCTAAAATTCATTCTTCGATTTTAGAGAACACGAACTCGTGCCAGACATATAGTAGGTTGGGAGTTTCATTCCCCTATATCAAGATTACAGCTTAGCTAACTTAAAATTTTACTTTAAATAGACTATACTATTCCAAACTCAAAATGATTTTCTTACAACATCCAGTCTTACATAGACCCATGCTTGTTCTAAAACAGAAAGACCTGTAGGGGAGAATAAAGCTAAGAGAGGAAGAAACAAGATTAAACTCTGTCACTGAACATTTATCCAAGATGAAAATATATACGAATCACTGGTTGAGAAAGGAACATAGACCATGAAGGCGCCTGGGCTCCCTTCAGCTTGGGGGGGTCTCCCTCAGGGGTAAGAGGGGAGCCAGGGTAGTAGCCCCAGAGGAGGTGAGGGATCAGACAGTTGGGTGAAGATGGGAGGGGCCTCAGGACTAGGGTAACTCTTGCATTTTGGGGATGCCACAACAATGACAACCTGTGAGCAGAGCCGGCACTGGGGTCCTGATTTGACCCATTTTGGGGGGTCCAAGACCAGATCAATCCATATCTAAATATAGGTGACCCAGTCAGAGTGTCTGGGCATTCAGAAAATAACCTGGCAGACCTGTTGAAACAAAGACAAGTTAAAAGAGCCCTCTGTAGGGGTGGGGGGGGCAATTAACATCTGAAAAGGTGGGCCCTTCCAGTTCACAAAATTTCCGTAAGTGGAGGCTCCTTGCTTGAAAGTCCTGAAAATGGTTAAGGATACATTGCAAAAGTGGCGACAGAGCAGAAGTGGACTGATCCATGACACAGAAGACAAGACAGGCAACCAGACTGACAAAACCTGATACCACCAGCCATCATCATGGTCTGGGGTTGAGTCTTGAGGATAATGTTGCATCCAACTCCTCCAAAGACTCCTGGGGACGCCCCACTGAAGAGAGACAGTCTTACCAGTAAGAATCCTGATGGCTCGATCTAAATCCGTGTCCAGGTTTTTAGTTTTGCTTTAAAACAAAAAGTTCCTGGAGTGGAGGAATGTCTCTCGGTGAGTCCCCTGAGGCCTAAATATCTCAAAGAGACTCGGTTCCTATTTCCAAATATTTTGGGTTTCTGGATGGAGCCCCAAATGTTACAGGTTTAAAACCAGCATAGGAAGCCAAGCAGTCAATTGTGAATTTAGAGGAGCCTTTATTAGCCGAGCCCTGTGGCTGAACTGACAGCTTCACACATAGGAAGGTGTCAGAACTGCACAAACCCCTTACAGCAGACAGAATTTAAAGCAAAAAACCACATCCTGATTAGTACAGTCACCTGCTATTCTTGGCTAAATCTAGAACAAGGAGTTCAATCTGTAACTGACTGTGAACAATACAAAAAACTTGGTTTAGCAAATACATTGTTTTTAGCATATGTACATTCTTTCAAGGGTAAACTGACCTCATTGTACTTCCTCTTAATCACTTTCCCCACCCTGGGGTGATCTGGAGGTTAGCTTTATGGCATTCTCCTATGTGAACCATCACAGCGGGGAGTAGTCCAGTCTCATAACAACTGACCCACCCATGTGAGACAGTGTTCCTCTACCCATGAAGATGATGCTCCCATGACCAAATTCCCTTCCACTAGGCTCCAATCTTAAGATTTCACCACCTTATCACTGCTACACTAGGGACCTGGTCCCTGGCACGTGAATTCTTGAAAATCAAACCATAGCAAACTGCAGGGCCTCCAGGATGCTGTGCAAACAGCTGTGCCACTGGTCCACTTTCCTGCTGTTGGGACAAAATACCTGACACCCGTAACTTAAAGAAGGAGAAACTGAACTGGGCTTATGGCCTCAGGGGTTGGCTGGCTCCAAGGCAGAAGCATCATGACAGAAGGCCGTGGTAGAGGAAATTTGCTCACTTCACAGCAATAAGGAAGCAGCACAGAGGAAGAACTTGGCAAGAGATGCTGCCCTGCCCCAGGCACATCCCCAGTGACCCACTCCGGTGGGCCCCACCTCTAACAGCATGTTCAGCTACGAACATCCACGAATGGACCAACTGATGAGCACAGCACCCCTATGATCCAATCACCTCTCCAGGGGTCTCTTAATCTTATCAAGTGAATAATTTAGATTAACTACCACGGGAGCCATGTGACCAGCCACTCCAAAGGTAATTGAAGTGTCAGTGGCAGATAGGAATGTTGTGTGGAGACTCTGGGTTTCAGCACTTCAATTCAGATGTGCCTAAGTAGTCCCAGCACTCTGGCAGGCTGAGGCAGGAGGATCACAAGTTCCAGTCAAACCTGGGCAGCTTAATGACTTAGTGAGATTGTCTCTCAAAATAAAAAATAAAAATTAAAAGGGCTGGAGAATGTAGCTTAGTATAATGGTCCTAGATTCAATTCCTGGGACTTCCAAAAAAAAACATGCCTGAGCATGGTCTTCTGAAAGTCCTTGAGTTTTGCTAAGGCTTCTGGATCTATAGATTGTTATTGCTGCTGTTTTAAACATCAAATTCAGAAAGTTTTTGACTGATACACTACTTCACTTCTGGGCTATTTTTATTACAAAAAATACACTTTTCTGTCCATGGGCATATCTTTCTAGTGTGTCTGCATTGGCTAGGGATGTTATTCTGCTCCTTTTTTTTTTTTTCTCATAATAACTTTTGTACAAGATTCAACTGTATGGCCTACTTCCTTTCTTTTATTTAGGTGAGATGAAATGTGTGTGTGTGTGTGTGTGTGTGTGTGTGTGTGTGTGTGTGTAAATGGAACCCAGGTCTTCAGGCATGCTAAGCATGAACTCTAGCACTGAAACCCACCCCCCGCCCCCAGGTGCTGAGATGAGTATTTGTGCACTAGTGGAGCAGGGCACAGAGAACTGGCCTAACCTCACAGTTCTAGAGCTCCCTCTTCTGTCGTTTTCATACATTGTTTCTTCTTTCTTCAAGATTTTAACTTGTTTTCCTTTCTGCCTAACCTGCTCAATTAGGATTCTACTTCTAGCAGTTTCTCCTTAATGTGTACGTTGTTTTCTAAGCACAATTTTGCCACCAGAATTGAGAGTTCATTGGGCTCAGACGACTCCACTCCTTCTGCTCTTGCTCAGGACTTGGAGTCTGCAACGCTCCCTCCAGTTCTCCCTGTTGTTCTCACATTGGCCTTGGGAGCATTTCTGAGTTTTGATGGTGATATGAAAGTTGTTCCACTGTCAAGGCTATCAGAAGTCTTTCTGTACTTTCTCTACTCCTTCCTGCACAGTTTTGTTACTATTGATTCCTGCCTCTTCAAATTTCACAGTTTGTGAGAATAATTTTTTAACTAGATTGTTCATATTCCGTGTGGGGTTCTTATTTGTTTGGATTTGGTGCCCTATATCCTCTGCTTGACTTTACGAGGGCCTTCAGGAAATTGAAAAATTTGGTATCACTGTCATCTTCCCAGAAGATAAAAAGAGGGAAACGTGTATGAAAAATTTCCCTGAAGTTGTTTTCATACTTGAAATGTATTTGAGAGAGTGGTTTAGAGCATGAATGTTAGTTACTCAGTCTTGGCCTGTTCTGGTGTTTATTGCATGATTTTGTGTAGATAATCTACCCTTCATCTCAGTTTTCTTAACCATAGGGAAGATATTAACTATATTTAGGAACCAGTAACATCCTGGTAGTTAATGGATCAGAACAAACACTGGGACCAAACAAAAATGATGGCTTTGAATAGCTAGTTTAGCTGTACCAGCCTGAATTGGCTGGACTTCTGTAAAATGGATTTGTAATTATATAACTTGTGGTGTGGAAGGAATAACTGTAGTAAATAATTGTAAAAAGGCATTTGTTCCAGAGCCTATGACAGGGCAAGTACTTGATAAATGGTATTTATTATTTTTGTTATTTACACAAGCTGGGGAGCACTCATAGAGTCTATAAAAGTCCCCTAGATGCTAGTTCATCTTGCCAACCTCCATCCCATCTGATGTTGTCAATGAAAACTCCAAGCTCTGAGTTTTGTAACACCTTTTAAAGTTATCAAGATGGCACTTGGTCACATTTTTTGGATTTAGTGCTAGAAGAAGTTACAGGCAAACTATCGCAACAGAAGTGATCTGTAGTGCCTGGTCATGGTGATATCTAGCAAGTACCAGTAGTTGAGCCTAGTTGTACCTAAGGTTGCTATTATCAAGTTGAGCACACAAGGTCTTATGGAATTGGCTCTTTATCAAGTGGTACAGAAGTATTTTGATATTTGGCTACCAATAGGGACAAACTGGTGTACCCTGGTAGAAATCAAGCTCTTAGCATGAGCTTCATGTCCTTTGGAAAGATAAGATGATTTTGTGCCTGGGAACTCAGTCTGACATAGATCCTCAGTTGATATTCATTTGTTAATGGGTTACAAGCACAAAAACTAAAAAAAAAAAATTAAGGGAGGACAGATGATGCTCTTAGAGAAGGAAGAAATGTTTACAGAGGAAGTGCCTACAAAAAAATAGAGATGAATGAGAATATTGGTGGTCTAGGGATGGAGGAAATGATCAATGAATATATGCTGGCAGTTTTTAAATCAAGGATTTAATAGGTAGATAAAACCACTCATCTGTTGATCACTGTTGGGTTCGTAAAGCATTTTCTACAATCATCTTCCAGAGTAGAGGGGATGAGGAACTGGAGAATAGGCATGTAAAGGCGATAGGTTTGTAACAGCCTTGGTATGAAGTGTGGAGACTCTGACCGCTAAATTAGGAATGAGATACTTTAAAAGCCTAAGGTAAAGATGTTAGCAAGTGTCTCAAAGTAACAGTGGCTGTGATGAAAGTTATATTTTCACTGAAAAGACAAGGAACAGATTTCTGGTTTCCAGGGTTTACGGAGTGGTTGGGGACAGGAAAGACAGGAATTAACTGTGGCAACCAAAATAGCAGTGTCAGGAATCCTTGTAACGACACTGTTATGTCTTTTGACCCAAATGGTGGTTATACGATTCTAAGCAGGTAATAAAACTGTGTAGAACTTCACATATATATTCGCGAATGTGTATAAAACTGATAAAATCTAAGTAGGTTGTGTGTATTGCCCCAAAGCAATTTTCTGGCTTTGATATTTTAGGATAGTTATGCAAGATGTTACCGTTGGAGAACACTGGGAAAAGTACTCACAGGACCATCCTGCATTGTGTTCTAATTTCCTGTGAATCTACAACTATTTCAGAGTAAAAAGTTTTAAAAAAAATACAACATGCTTGTGCATCTACATAAAGTTAAAATAATTTTTAAAATTATGTACTTTTTTCATAATTCTGTGCTTTGTCACACAGTATTTCCTTGGCTGGTAATGTTCTTCACTTTCAATACCTAAACTCTGTCTTTTAAAACAAACACCTTCCAGGTAGTTCTACCTTGTATTACTTCCTGTTCTTTTGTTGAGCAACTTGATACAGCTTCAGTCTGACTGGAGTCTCCCCAAGCATGTTCTCTTTCTCTGGACAGTTGTTGGTGTGGCACACAATTTGGAGTGAAGAACTCATTACTGGACGGGTAGAAGAGCTGCTTCAGAAATTGGGCCAGATGAAAAGAGCTGTCTCATTCATGGCCAAGTCTTTTTTCCAGAGTAGCTGACATCTAGTGACTAATGTAGGGGCAAAAAGTTCAGCCCATTGCTTTGTCTCAGGACATTTTAGAAAGGTCATTGTCTTAGTTACTTTTCACTCATTGCCAAGACAGAATACCTGATGCCCAAAATTAGGGAAGGAAAGGTTTATTTCTTATAGTTTCTCTAGAGTTTCAGTCCATACTAATTTGGCTGCAAGGCAGCGTGGCGTGGCGGGGCTGCCGTTCATGGTGGCCACAAGCAGCAAGGCATGCAGGCAAGAGAGAAGGCAGAAGCACAAGAGGAAGACCCACCTCATTTACACAGTATGTCAGCTCCACCCCTGGGCGGGTGCAGCACTCACATTGCCAGTCCTGGCGCTAGACAACAAACTGAACACAAGCCCCATCAGAAGCGTATGGGGACTTGGGGGGACATAGCATACCCAATACAGTCATCTTATCATCAGAACTTTCAATGTGTGTAAGGTCTGTAATGATGACTTTTCTTTCATTCCTGATATTGTTAATTTGTTTTTCTCTAATTCTTGATCTGTCTTGTTAGCAGCTTATAAATGTTGGTATTCCAAAGAGCTAACATTTAACTTTAAAATTTGATTTCTATTTCACTGGCTTTTGCTTTAATCTTTATTACTTCCTTCCTCCAACTTTTTTTTGTTGAGTTTTCTTGCCCTCCTTCTCCTAACTTCCTAAGGTGGAAATATGGATCACAATTTATACCTTTATTCTTTTTTCAATATAAGTGTGTGAGTTATAAAAACCTCACCTGGGTTTTCCATACATTTTCTCTTATTTATTTATTTCTGATTTACTTCTTATATTCCATTTGCGAAGTTGCCCATTGTTAGAGAAGGAATTCTATATGATCTCAAATTTTTTTTTCTCCACTAGAGCCAGGAAGTGATATTCAAATATGGTCTCAATTTTTGTAACAAAAGCTTGTTGAGACTTGTTTCAGAGCTGGGAATAGTTCTTCTTGGTGATCAAATCATGTACATTTGAAAAGAATATGCAGTCTACAGTTGTGTGCTGTGCTCAATGAAATGCCAGAGGCCAGGTGCAGTGGCACATGACTGTAATCCCAGTACTTGGGAGGTACATGCAGGAAGATCACAAGTTCAAGTCTCACCTGGACAACTTATTTATGTATTTAATTTATTATTATTGTTTTGTTTGTTTGGAGACAGAGTCTTGCTATGGAGCCCAGGCTGGCTTTGAATTTGCATTGATCCTCCTGCTTCAGCCTTCCGAGTGCTGGGATTACACGTGTGGCCACCACATCTGGCTCCTCTACTTATGAATTACATCCCTTGGAGAATATCTTTACTCTGAAGACTATGCTTGCTCTATATGTGTGTTATGGGAAATTTTGTGGACCTACTTGTTCTAGTTTTGTTACAAGACATTGTATCTGTTGGAATATGCTTCCTAGAAAGTATATGGGATTTTTGTTGTTGTTCTTGAGTCAGTGTCTTGCTAGGAAGCTTAGGTGGGGGGCAGGCTTGCTCTTCCCTTAGCTGCAGTTCTTCTTTGGCTACTGTTCTTCACTGGGTGGTGAGAGACCTGTGTCAGCGAGGCCAAGGACCCAAACTAGGGACTCTACTAGAAGGCTGACTGTGTATGCTAGGTATGCAAATAAAAGTCCCAGGTCCCTCCATTCCTGACTTTAGCTGCTCCCGGGTGCCCTGTCCATTCTCAAATGCAACAGTGTCCACTGAAGAGGGTGGAGTGGGGAAGCTACCCAGTGAGGACTGGCTGCACTCAGGGTGGAGTGGAGGATGGTGGTTTGATAATCCCGGAGGACACTGAAGCAAACCGTCCCAGTCCATTGCAGTGCCAGGGGGAGCAAAGGGAAGCAAGGGGGAGGAGTAGGGAGTTTCTGGCCAAATCACAGCCTCCAATGGCCAGAGCAAGGACAAAAGAGAGAGGGAGTCACTGGCTCACATCCTCATCAAGGTTTCTACCCCTTCATGCTCCAAGATCCTTGTGAGGAAGGATATGTTGCTGCAGGCTGAAGATGGAGCTGGAAAAATGAGCTTAATAAGACCCATATCACAAGGCCTCCATAAACTTTCAGTAGGTGCTGTTTCTCTGAAGGACACTCTAGTCACATGTGTCACAGCCTTGGATTGCTTTGGAATCTTAATGGCAGTGGGCAGGTGTTGTTAGAGAGCCTGTTGACCAAACCAGGTATGGTGGTGTATTCCTCTAATCCCAGCATTCTTGGAGGCTTAGGCAGGAGGACTGCAAGTTCCAGCCAAACCTGGGCAGTCTAGTGAGTTGGTGAGACCCTATCTCTAAAAAAGAAAAAAGTGTGAGTTCAAGGCTGGCTTGGGCTACAACGCGAGTGTAAGGCCGGCCTAAGCTACATAGTGCGACCCTGCCTCAAAAAAGCCAGGGCCGGGAGTTTGGCTCAGTGCCTTAAGCGCCTGCCCTGGCAGGCGCGAGGTTGTGAGTTCAATCCCCGGTGCCGCAAAAAAAACAAAAAACAAAAAATAAAAAAAAAAAGAAAAAAGAAAAAGAATTAAAGGAACTGGAGATGTAACTAAGTGTGAAGGACCTGAGTTCAATCCTCACTATCACGAAAAAAGAAAACAAAATCCACTGTGTCATTTAACGTCATCAAAAAATTTTTTTTATTTTTTTATTTTTGGGATAGGGTCTTGCTGTGTAGTTCAGGCAGGCCTCAAACTCGCTGCAGTGCTCTTGCCTCAGCCTCCTGAGTGCTAGGATTACAGGTGCACACTACCACACCCAGAAAAAAGAAGCTTTTTAAAGGGAGATATTTCTCCCAGTGATTAAGAAATTGCTCAGAAGCTTACAATATACTAGAAAGTCTTGTTAAATCAATTTCTAAATAACTCATTTTTTTAAAATCTACAAATTAGGCTCTCTGCTTCCTGACTGTCATGCTGCCTTCTTTTTCTTACAGCCAGCAACTAGACTGAAATCACTACCAACTGGTGAAGAAAGAACAGAAATCATTCCCCCATGACTTTGGAAACCTTGTTTAATTTTCAAACTGGCAATGTCAAGGGTTCCAAGTATTCCACCTCCAGCAGAATTATCAAGTATGTCAACAGCTAAAAGCTGGTGCAGCACACAGATCAAAGTAGTCAAATTCTCCTACCTTTGGACCATCAATAACTTTAGCTTTTGCAGCGTGAAAATGGGTAAAGAGAGTCTAAGTTCAACCATTTCATCTGGAGCCAATGATAAACTAAAATGGTGTTTACAAGTATACCCAAAAGGCCTCGATGAAGAAAGCAAAGATTACCTGTTCCTATACCTGTCACTGGTCAGCTGTCCAAAGAGTGAAGCTTGGGCAAAGTTCAAGTTCTTCATTCTGAACACCAAGCGAGAGGACACCAATGATACGGAGAGTCAACAAGTTATAGGTTTGTGCAAAGCAAAGCCTGAGGATTCAGAAAATTCATCCATAGAGATTTTCTTTTGGATGAGGCCAGTGGATTTCTCCCTGATGACAAGTTTACCCTTTTCTGCAAGGTGAAAGTGGTACACGATTCTGACAACATTTTTGTTCAGAATACCAAGAACATGGTGAAGGTTCCTGAGTGCCGGTTGGCAGATGAGCAAGGAGGGCTGTGGGAGAATTCCTGGTTCACCAACTGCTGCTTGTGTGTGGCTGGCCAGGAATTCCAGGTCCACACAGTGATCTTAGCAGCTTGTTCTCCAGATTTTAGTGCCATATTTGAACATGGAAGGGAACGAAAAGAATCGAGTTTCCAGGCATGGTGATGCATTTCAGTAATCCCAGCACTGAGGATTACTGGCTGGGCAGGAGAATTGCCACAAGTTCGAGGTAGCCTGGGCTACACAGTGAGCTCAAGACCAGTCTGAACTACATAATGAGACCCTGTCTTTAAAAAAAAATTGAGTTGAAATCAGTGATGTGGAACCTGAAGTTTTTAGGCAAATAATATGCTTCATTTACACCAGGAAGATGCCAAACCTTGACAGAATGCACATGATCTGCCAGCAGCAGCTGACAAATATGCCCTGGAGTGACTGGCGATCCTGTGTAAGGACACTCTCTGCAGCAACCTCTCTGTGTGGAAATCCTCACCATGGTTGACCTCCACACTGCAGATCAGTTGAAAACTCAGGCAGTGTATTTCATCACCTATTATGTCCTGGAGACCTCCAGGTGGAAGTGTGTGGTGGTGTCATATCCTCATTTGGTGGCGTCATATCCTCATTTGGTGGCTGAAGGCTACTGCTGTCTGGCTTGAGTATAGTGCCCTTTTCTGGGGCCCCAGTGCAAGTGCCTGAGGCAGTCTTAAAATCCCACCTGTCCTAAGACTCCCTCTATTTTCCCAAAGCAGGGACCACTGTTGCTGCCACTGAACACTGGGTAGACAGGGCAATCGGTGGAGCCTTCACTTTGCTATGGGGAAAGACTGCACAGTGCCCCGGTAGGGATAGATGGGAACCTCTTGGTAAGGTCAGAAAGACACAGGTCCTTTAGACTTCAGGAGGAGAATAACTTCTGCAGTGTCCCAAAATTGTAATTTACAGGCTGTGGGGAACCACTCAGACTGTTTCAAAGCTCAGAGTGTCTAAGGACACCTAAGGATGTGACCTCACTGTCTAGCACAAGCACACAATGGGATACACTTATGTAACCATGACTTAGCACAGGTAAACACATGTGCTGGTTACAGCACTACATAAGAATGTAAATATGAGATAACAACCTGTATAAGAATTATACAATAAAGACACAGGTAGCTCTTGTGCTCTTGCACTCTTGTGCTGTGCTGTGCTCCATGCAGTCTGATGTTGTCGCATTCTTTAACCTTGGGACCTCACCTGTGAAAATCTCCCTTGCTCCCTGCCCTCCTCCCTGCAGTGGGCCAACAGAAAGACAAAGGCAAAGAAAGAAATTAAGCACAGGGAGGTGCCAAATAGTCCCAAGACTTATCAACATAAGCCCTTTTACTTAATACTTAAAACTAAACTTCTTGTCCCTAAGCCCAGACCCATAATTTTAGCCTACACCAAACAACAGGAAAAGGTCATATGACCAGAAGAAATCCAAGGGGAGGACCAAAAATGGCCATGGAGTCAGTCTGCTTCCAGGAGCATACAAGACACAAGGATCTCAATAAAAAGGAGCTGTGAACAAGAATCTATGAGTGTTCTGCTTTTGAATGTTCCCTACTTGTTGAGTGGCTATCTATCATCTTTCTTCCCCCTTTTCTCCACTTTTGAATAAATCATCTTCTCTTAGTTTAAACTTGGTTTCTTTAATTCTTTACTGATGCTGGTTTGCAATCACCAGGAGCTGCATTTTTCAGCAAAGCAGCAGTTCAGAGTCCATGTACTTGGCAGTTCTTTCTTTGTTATGCATGAGACTGGACTAATTTTGGCCCATTGAACTGTAATGAAAATATCAGAAGAGATCTCTGTTAGCACTTACTGCTCCCAAGGACAGTATAGGCCCTTTTATCTTAAGAAAAGTGAGTGACCTGCCAGCGGGAAGGAGGTGATTCCATCTGGAAGATGAATGTTTTGATGGTCGTGGCTTCTGCAAAAATCTTTATTGGTATTGAAAACTAGAAAAAACTTTCATCCAGAATTCATGTGTCTTGATGAGAACTATGGTTCTCTGTTTTTAGATGTTGTGGAAAATGATTTTTGGTATTTTTGTCTGGTTTTAATTCTCTTCCCTTGCCTCCTCCCCTTTCTAAAACAAAGCACAGAACAAAAGAAGAAAAATGGAAATGTTATTAAAATCGAAGCCCAGATTGCTCACCTGTCGTACCTGACTCACCACCTGTGTAGGAGTCAACCCTGCTCCTTCTGATAAGCCCCTCCTACTACAACTTCCAAATGTTATTTTTTTCTTTTTGAAAATATAAATAATTACTAACTTGTGAAGCAATCCACAAGTTAAAAAATACACAGTAAATCCCTAGCACAAACAAAAAACAAAAAAACTCTGACAAGTTGAAAGCTCCTCCTGGTAAAAGAAATGGAGCAGAATGGATTAGAGACTTCCAAGAACGCAGAGCCAGGACAAGACTTCCCAGCTTCTCCTCGAGAGTACAAATATGTGTAACAGTGTCTCAGTGCCAAGTGGGCACTTGCTTTCCTAGAAATGCAAATTCAAACTAAAGCACAAATTTATAGGAAAAAAAAAAGCTTCAACTGGAAAGCTAGAGGGAAGCCAGGAAAGGACTCCAGTTTAGGTGGCCAGAGTGGGCAGGCTGTGACACAGGGTCCAGACTGGAGCACCCTCAAGGGTGGAGACCAGCTTTCAAGAATTAGTGGGTGGACTGGGGTCTGGCTGATCATTATCTCAGCCTGGTGTCTTAGCTCTGGAACTTTTATGGCTGAGGAGAAAAGACTGTCTCAGTCTAAGGTCCTAGTCATGTGGCGCTAGAGTCAAAGTTGTCTGACCCTTTAAACCCTGGAAGCCTACGTTATCAGGAGGATCCCCTTCTTTTCTTTTCCCCTTCTGCCTGTTCCTGCTGCTACTGTTCCCATAATCTTCAATAAACACAGCTGTTTACTTCTTCCTATGAAGCCTTGTCCCACACAAGAACATGGACTATTTTGGGCTCATTCAACTATAACAGCCCTGGGGGAGGGGCCGGAGGTAGAAGCAGCAGTTTGCCACCATCTGTCAGTCATGCCAGAAGCCTGGTTTACCAGACATTCGTGTGAAGAGAATTGCATGAAAAACAGTTGAAGTTTCTCCTACAGCAACTACGGTTCCCTCCATGGAAGGAGGAGCTTTTCCAATGTACCAAATACAGGCATTTATTCAGTTTTCTGAATATTATAAATTTACCTTAGCCTTTTTGTTCAAAAGTGGAGTTAAGGAACTAGACTGTTTTTTCAGACCAACTACACTTATGTCTTTGTGCATGTGTATGTTTGTGAGTGCAGATACCCAGTTTTATAAAAGGAGCTACACAGAATAAAACTTCTATTATATATTTAGCATAAGAAAGTAACTCTGGATTTTGAAAACTCTCAAAATTTACAGAACTAGCCAGACATGGTGGTACATGTCTGTAATCCCAACAATCAGGAGGCTGAGGCATGAAGACCACCATGAGTTTAAGACCAGTGTGGGCTACAAAATGAGGTCAAGGCAGGCCTGAAATGCATAGTGAAACCCTGTCTCAAAAAGACAAAAAACACCAACAGCAAAAAAAAGGCAAAAAAGCCACACAACTTTACAGAACTGATGTACAACTATGTGACCATACTCTAAAGACTAAAACATAAAAACATCTAAGAAAATGCAGAAAATATGCAATTTGGGTACTACACAGATCTGGAAGTTGAAGCTTATGTTAGTTATGGCTACTAAAATGATGAATTAGTTAGGTCTGCCAAAAAAAGACAACACAGATCACGACTCTGCCATGGGTAATCAGCATGACCAGCAGCATGTTGACCATAACCATTAATGTAGATGGCCTCAATTTACCAATAAAAAGAAACACAGGCAGAGTGGATCAAGGAACAAGATCCATCAATATGAGATATACAAGAAACACATTAATGCGAATTTCATAAGACCAAAAGTCAAAGGAGAGAAAACAATGCTCCATATGACAGGGAACTAGAAAAAAGCAGGGGTAGCTTGCCCATCAATCACAGAGTGGATAAGAAAGATATGACATTTTTATACAATGAAAAGCCACTCAGCTATAAAGAAGGATCATGAGGCTCTTATAAGTATATGGATGCAACTTGTGATCATGCTCTTGGATGAAATGGTTCAGACTCCCACTTGTGAACATCATGTTGTCTCCCTAGTATAAAAAATTGAAGGAGTTAGTGGGATCTAAAATGTACAATAGATATCGTGAATGTGCAAGGGGAGGAAATGTATAAAAAGAGAAAGTGGTAGCCATTGTTACTTCCCTATTATCTTGTTTTAAAGTTCTGTATCATTTTCATTGTTTTATTTTGATTGACCTTACTTTGTTTTGTTTGGTATGATTTTATTGTATTTGATGGCATGGGCAGCTATTTCAAGGATAACAAAATATATTAAGATAGCCATTGTTGATTTCCTATTATTTTGTTTTGAAGTCCTGTATTGCTTGCATTGTTTTGTTCTGATTGGCTTTATTCTGTTTTATTTTGTTTTGTTTCATTCTCTTAAAAAAAGAAGAACATAATGAATTGTTAGATTTTGCACAACAACATAAATGTAGTACTACATATGGAATATGTGAAGAACACTATCAGAATTTGATACACTATTCATTGCCTCTGTGGGTGAGTCTGTAAGATGTCATTAAGGTGTGACTTAGAAATATTGACCAAAATATTTCTTTAACTAAGAAGCAAGGGCACTAAATATGAAAAAGGAAAATGACATTAAAATATAGAGGGAGAAGTTTTTGGACTTGTACAAGTGTACATATGTGTATATTATATATAAATACATGTGTGTATTATATATGAATACATGTATATTTATATATGGGACTGTGATGCTTTCTTTTTGTGACTTCCAATGGTACTCAATTAAACATTTCCTACAAAAAAGAAAAATACGACATCTATATATTCACATTGCAGCTTTTATTTCTGAAACATTAAAGAATCAATAGTTAATGCCAGATAAATGAACAATGGTCAATGGATGCCTAGTTTTTCCTTATTATATATTTTTGTTTTGGATGGCTATTTTTTTCTTTAACTTTATTCTTTTATTAGTACACATTAGTCATACATATTGATCACATTCGTCAGCAGGAATTCATACCTGTACATAATACATCTTAATTCTTTTTTACCCATTCACTCCCCTCCCTTTACCTCTCTTCCCCTTCCCATTTACAAAAACTGTTTCCGTTTTTTCCTTCCATTCTCTATTTTTTTCTTTCCTTCCTCATCTCCCTTCCTCGTTTCCTGTCCCATTTGAACAGATTCTTCCCATTCTGCTCCTTATTTACCTTTGCGTTTCTCACACAAGAAAATGCAGTATTTAAACTTGTGTGTCATATTTACTTCACTTAAGATTATGGTCTCGAGGGGTATCCATTTTCCTACAAATGACTCAAGTTTATCCACCTTTATTGCAGAGTAGTACTCCATTGTATATAAATACCACATTTTCTTTATGGGATTCCTGTTTCTCCATTTCCTTTCATGTGAGAAACACTCAGTAAGTCCTAATAGAGCACATCAAAATCTGATTAGTTTCTATTACTTCTTCCTTCATATAAGAATCATTCTGCCTGCAGTGGTGGCACAAACCTGTAATTCTGGCTAAGGGAGAGGATGAGGCAGGGGAATCCTAAGCTTGAATGTCAGCCTGGACAACTTATAGCAAATTGCTCAGATTAAAAAAATAAAAAGGCCTGGGTTCAGCACTCCTTAGGTTTAATCTCCAGTTCCACAAAAAAGGCAAAACAAACAAACAAACAAAACCCACCACCAAAATGAAACCAAGTCATTCTGAGGATTTAGAATTTAATAGCGGGCCTCTTGGACAATGTGCTAAGTTAGCCAGTGAACTCCAAAGTGATGAAATGTATGTATAGCAACCTAATCGTGTGATGAGAACTTCTTATCAAAGTTTTAGAGCATGTATAATACACCAATACCAAGATAACAGAGATATCTAATCTTTTTACCCCCGAGAAAGATGTGTGATTAAGAATTCCAAGACCACTGCCTTAGACTCAGCTTGATTAGCCTTGGACTCATTGGAGGAAAGGTACTTGGATTTCAATCCTGACGCTTAAATCGTAAATGGTGTTGATAGTGACAGCGGTACAATCAAGATGAAAATAATAGGCCTGGGGATTTAGCTCAGCGGCTCAAGCGCTTGCCTGGTAAGCGCGAGGTCCTGAGTTAGATCCTAGGTAAAAAAAAAAAAAAAAAAAAAAAAAAAAAAAAAAAAAAAAAAAAAAAAAAAAAAAAAAAAAAAAGCAAAAAAGGCAGGGACTAGAGAATGCAAACCCTTCCTCCCAGAGAGTTCTGAGAGGTCGCAGCCGCTGCCCCTGAGCGACCTCAGTGCAGCACCAGCCAGTCCACCGAGTCGGGCTGGCTTTGAGACCCGGAGGTCTGTCCCGACAGCCCTTTCGAGTGTCGACGCTCTAGCTCCCGGAGCAGGCGACGCCGGAAGTCTCGAGTGTGCTCCGGACCCCTTACCCGACCGGAGTAGTCTCTCAGTCCGTGACTTCGCCCACCCACCGCGCACAGGTTTGACCTCCCGGACGGCGGGACTTTTGGTCTCTCTTGCTCTAGAAGCCTTGTTCCCGTAGTTCGGTGGCCGCGTTTGCGGGGGCTGCTGATCCGGGGAGTCCTTCAGAGGTCACTTTCCGGCAGCGAGTGTGACGCCCGGGGACTCACGGGGGCTGCCCCTTGCACTGCCACGGCCTCGCGTTACAGGAAGGAATGTTCAGGCTCAGTGGCCTTAGTACGTGAGGAGCGGGACACCCAGCAGCAGCTGACTGCACAGGCGACTGTCTGTGGGAAGCGGTGCATGTATATAGATCAGCGTCTGTTAGAGTGCTATGTGTAATTTCAAGTAATTTTTATAGTGCTTTAAAAATACCAGCTTTACCGGCATATTGGTCACATACTGCACAGGATTCATACATTTGGCAAGTGCAGTAAGTTTTAGTGCATTCGTAAACCATACATTGTTAATACACTATAGTCTGCTTCAGTTTTGTTCATTTTTCCATTACAAGCAGGCTCCAAGGAGTTATTCTGTTGTTCGTGTTTAACATACTGGATTAGATTTGTGAAAGTCATGTTGGATAGTTGGTCACCAATTTTTAAGCCCTTGTAGTATGTCAGCTGATATTTATTTGAAGATTTAATGTGTGCACGGCTTGAGTGTAATTATACTGTACTTTATTGTTTGGGATATGCTAGGGAAAGTAGTTTAATAAAAATGTTACCTTTGCTTTGCTGTTCGTTTTTCTCATTAGTTGAAGAGTTAAAGAGTAGGAATTCTAAAAATCTGAAGAAAGCCATAGGTCTCAAGGGAAATTGGTATAATGTTCAGGATTTAATTTCCTTCCTCTGACCTGGTTAAGACTCTGTGTTCCTACTTCAGTGTTTTTTATTATTGTTTTTAATTGTATTGAGATATACATGCTATCATTTTAACTATTTTTAAGTGTGCAATTTGGTTGTGTTATGTACATTCACATTGTTACATGACCATCACCACCATCCATCACCAGAATACTTTTGATACTCTTAAACTAGAGCTCTATTCTCTCTTTCCAGCCCCTACTAACTGCTATTCTCTTTTCTGTCTATGAATTTGACTAATGTAGGTATCTCGTATAAGTGGAATCGTAAGGAATTTGTCCTTTTATGTTTGGTCTATTTCATTTAACGTAAGGACTTCAAAGTTCATTTATATTATAGCATGTGTCAACATTCCTTCATTTTAAAAGTTGACTAATATTCCATTGTAGTATATATTCATTTTGCTTGTCCTTTCATTAGTGGATAGACATTTGGATTATCATCTTTTGGCTTTTGTGACCAGCGCTGCTATGAGCATTGGCGCAAAATACTCGATTAAGTTTCTGCTTTCTGTTCTTTTATATCTATCTATCTATTTATCTATCTATATGTATATCTAGAAGTAGAATTGCTGGATCATAGAGAACTCTTTTAATTTTGGGACTACCCATATAGTTCAACGTTTTTTGTATTTACATAAAATAGGATATTTGAATGAGTCATATAACTTAGGCATATATCATCACGTTTACATTTCTAAATATATAAATTCAAAGAGCCATTTTCTAGCTGACAGGAGATCTTTGGGTTTTCAGATTATTAGAATTTAGACTAAAAGATTTACCTGGATAGTTTCTCAAAACCTAAATGTCTTTATGATCCTGTTCTGATTTTCTTTTCCCTTAATGCTTTCTGTGTTTTTGGTTCTTTCTTTCTCTTTTTTGGCGGGGGGGGGGTCACCACTTACCCATTAGACTTTGAAATGGAGGGAACTTTGTGAATTTGTATGTTTTGTTCTCTGTGTGGGCAGTCCAAAGGTCTATGGCTTGCTGTGATATCATGGTGCTGCCCCAGTTGGCGTCTGTGGCAGTTACTCTGGTATGCTGAAACTGCTGTGCCATGTGACAGGCAGGTAAGAGTAGCCATCCACTAGCTGGGCGTGGTGGCGCACGCCTTTAATCCCAGTACTCGGGAGGCTGAGGTAGGAGGAGCGTTGTGAGTTCGAGGCCGGCTTGGGCTACAATGCAAGCTCAAGGCCAGCCTGAGCTACACAGTGCGACCCTGCCTCAAAAAACCAGGGCCGGGAGTTTGGCTCAGTGACTTAAGCGCCTATTTGACAGGCGCGAGGTTGTGAGTTCAATCCCCGGTGCTGCAAAAAAAAAAAAAAAGAGTAGCCATGCCATTGAATAGTCAAGTGGGAAATGACTGTTATTAAATTTTATGACTGTATCTTTCCTAACTATTCTATTGTTGGAACTGTTAGCTTGTGGGTATTGGGTTCCCTCTTAATAGAGGTGGCCTTCCTGGGATTATAGAAAAATGTAGAAAAACAGAGACAATGTGGTTCAAGCAGAACTTAGAATACTAAGATCTCTTGTTGCCTGACATAGACTGGGAACTGAGTAAACACTATGGACAAACAACAGAGGGTTTTTTTGGGGTCCATCCTCACTAATCCCCTCTCCCTTAAGTTGTCACATCTTTTAAAAGCTCCCAGTCACTGTTACAGCCCATATAAATTACAAACAGCAAGTATGGTATCAGCAGAGATGGGAGGAACAAGTGTGTTAATGACTTTCGCTCTCAGGGTCTGTTTTTCATCTGGACTCTCACTTGGTAATTTGTTATCTTATAGTCTTGGGGCTCTTGACACCTTGTGGCATTTGTCATTGATCAGTGTACTGTCACGGTCCCAAGATGGATCTGGATGCTTGGGACCTCTTGGAAGTTTGATATCACATGGATTCTTCTGAGATTTCCTCAACACCCAGCAAATACTAAGATTACAGAAATGCTAAGCACCCACCTTTGACAAATTATGCCCTAGTCTTATGAGGAGACAAAACACAATACAAAAGACTTTTTCTTTTCATCAGATCTTCCTGTACTAGCAGTAAAGTGATTGAATTTTTGTATATCTTGGGTTCCTTTTGAAACCCTTCCATATCCATATCCAAAATCATAATAAGAGCTTTCTGATTTATTTGGACCTCAGGCCTTCGAGTTTTAAGTTGCAAAAGTGTTAAATTTGTTTTTCTAGTATTGAGGAGTGAAGCTGGGGGAGGGGTTTCTACCAAGAGTAATAGCCCAGCTCTATTTATTAATTGATTGATTAATTGATTGACAGCATCTCAAGAAGTTGCCCAGGTTGGCCTCAAAGCTGCAGTCCTCCTGCCTCAGCCTTTCAAGTAATTGGGATTACAGGTATGTGCCACCACGCCCCGCCAAAACTGTTGAATTTTATGTAAGTACTGCATACAGTAACTTTAAAAAATTCCTTTCTTTCTGTAAATATGTGGCATGAAGTGTTTTTATTCTTTTAACTCTGTCTTTCTAAGCATCATCAAATAGTAAAACTCTTTCCCTTTGGTGTAAGGTGCTGTGAGTTGTAACTCACGTATACAGTGGTATGATCCTCTGCAGTCAGTATACAGTAAGTTGCCACTCCTCAGAAACTCCCTGGTGCTGTCTCATGGTTCCAGCTTTCCCTCAACCCAGTAACTAAAACCAAAAAGTAAATATGTTTTATGCTTTTTATTTTGGAAAATAGCAAAGTTGCATCCCCATCTTTCCTCTTAACTAGGGTTTTATCTGAGTGTGATGGTCTACAAAGTATAAAATCAATAGCATCTTCACTGTTTTTTCCTAGAAACTCAAAAATGATTAGGAATAAGACCATGCTAGTGATGTCTTTCAGCAGACGGCAGTGTTGTGCTATCGTAGAACGTCAGTGAAGACCGTCAGCTGAAAAACGATTGCTGTTTTTGTCAAAAATAAGACAGTTGGAACTGACATTTAACTTTGGAATCTGTTTCTTGGATATATTCTAAAATATATCCAATTCTTATAATGTTACTAGCAAAGCATTCTGTAACTAAAAAATATTCCTTTATATATTTGTGGGGGATTTTGTGGGTTTTGCTTTGTTTTTGTCTTTTTTTAAGACAGGTTCTCACTATGCACTTTAAACTGACTTTGTAGCTCAGGCTGGCCTTGTACTTGCAGTAATCCTCCTGCCTCAGCCTCCTGAATGCTTGTGTTTGTTTTTGAGTGGTTTAAAATGTTTGCAGAGTTAACTCTTTATGTAGAGTTAACCATTGTGGTAAGACTAACTTGTGTTACGGATAAATGTGTGAGTCATAGAATCTGATCAGATGTTTTTTGCTTCAGATGTTGTATATGCCAGTCTTTTCTACTACATCTCCTGTAGCATCTCTGCCAAATAGTAACATTAATCAGCCAATGGAACACGTGTCCTCCCAGCTGCCAGTGTCCTGAATTAAAGCTTTAATGGAATTTGAGTGAGAAGTGATGAAATGGAGCTTGTGACACATTCATACTTAGATGACTTAAAGGTTTCAAACCTGACCCATCCAGAAAAGAGAGTCCCTTTACTTTATAGTGTGAGCAACTTTTATCTGGCAACATACGCATCCCCAGGGACTGGGACTGTCATGTATCCAGGTGTGCATGTGAGTTTTCTGGGGACATCTTTAAGACCTCTCAGCATTTTCCTGATCCTGTCTCCTAAATATTCTCAAGTGTGGTCCCTTCATTGCCACTTCTGTCATTATCTCCAAACTACTGTTATTTTTCACTTGGGTACTGCTCACTTCTTAATGGGTATGCCGAGATGTATTACTACTTTTTCATGAAAAGCCTTCCACAAAATGTAACACCTCATCACATCGCTCTCTTGCTTGAAATTCCTCTTTTACTCACCATTATACTTAGAAAAAAACTTCAAATATTTCATCTGACCCACAACATTCCTCCATCCCCACCATCTCCTGGGCTCTGCTTACTATTACAACTTACTGTTACAACTTATTAACATGCATTACAATTTATTATTACAATCACTTTTGCTTTTTTTACTGTTCTCTCTGTAGAGGGACCTGTCTGTAAGCCAACATGCATTTCAAGTAATAAAAAATGCTTATTAGTATGTTGAAATTTGTGGCCTTTAAAGACATTTTCATAGCTAACTGGAACTACTGTGTGGTCAGTTTTCAACTCCAGTTGAATCTAGGGATGCATACACATCTGAGTGCAGATTCTGTGTGTGGGAAAAATTGGTTCTAAGAGCTGTGCTGACATCAAGTGACAGATGAGCGGGACACACTGACTCTGGAGTGTACATATCTGGGAACTGAGGCAGGAGCAATTGAGAGATAAACATCAGGATGTAATCAATCACTTGTCACTGTTGCCATCTTATAAATATGTTCCCATGCTGTGTCTACTGGTAATAGTGAATTCTGACAACTAAAATAAATATTAAGAAGTTTATATGTATAGTATACTTCGGATATATCCTGTCTTGGTATTTCAAGATAATTGGTTTTGAAGCAACGTAAGTCCTAAATTGGTAATACAGCATCCTATTCTGTATAGTATTGTTACTCTTTCTCTGAGATCCAAATGTAATACATGCAAATGTTACCCAATAATGTTTGCTAGTGTTTTTGAATTTAGGATATTCTCTGTAGACTGTGGCCTTTCCAAATACTTTAACAGAGGAATTGCAGGAGAAAAAGATATGAATGTTTTTGTGGAATGCTCCAATGTGAAATGAGAACTTGATCTAAAATTTGAATTAAAAAAATAAAAGATAAAAATAAAAAATAAAATTTGAATTAGTAAAATCAATATCGATTTTAAAGGTAAACTAAACTCAGAGTAAGCAAACAAAATAGTTCATTAAAAAAGTAAAAAACCTTACAGGAAGCCACAAATAGTCTTATCACTGAGGCAGTTTTTATTTGATCAGTGTCAACAAAATGAATGGATTTTTTTCTACATCTCTGGAACATTTTGTTCTGAAACAAAGATCAAGTCTATTGGAAAAAAGCAAGTAATACATACTATGTTTTAAAATTTCATTTTAAGAATAATAGTTTCTAGCTAGGTGCCATAGTACATGCTTGTAATCCCAGTTACTTAGGGGGCTGAGGCAGGAGGATGGCAAGTTTGAGGCCAACCCGGGCAACTCAGTGAAATTCTGTTTTAAAATAAAACATAAAAATATCTGGGAATGTACCTCAGTGGTGGAATACTCTGTGGGTTTGATTCCCAGTTAATGGGGGCAAAAAAATGATGTCTTCTAAATATGTTATTATCTTTCAATTTCAATGATTTTTAATTTGGCATTTATTTTGTATTAATGTGTTTCTTTTTTAATGTCTGCTAGTAGCCAGGGTCTATGTCAGAAATAATTTTTCTTGTTTTCTTAGTATATAAAATTATCAGGATATATTGGCTTTTAATAGTAATAAGCAATGGAGTTATTGTTACATCTTAATTTTTTAGCAGGAAACTTTTAGTATAACTTTTCACAGGAAAATGATTTACTGTTTATTGTTTTTTCACTCATCATTATTTTAAAACACTTAAGTGAAGTCTTACGAAAAGTGTAGAATAATGTATGATTTTTTTTGAAATATAAATTTTCTTGTTCCCAAATTCCAGATATTAGTATCTGTTCAGTATTTGAAAAGAAGTATAGTTGCCGTTAAACTGAAAATAGAGGAGGAAGTGAGTCTGAGAACAGTGGCCCTTGCAACGCCTCCACTCCCTCATTTCCACAGGCCCACAGAATGCGGGTAGATTGCCATATTTTGGGGAATTTCTGGGCAGCCCTAGACAAAAGACCTTTAAGCTCCTAATCATCCACTTCAACCACAAGTTCACTTGTAAGGTTTTTTAGTCTTCCAATCTTAATCATTAAGGAAATACCTGAAGATTACCAGTTACTGTATTTGAGGAATGTACCTTGATAATATACCTATATTAGCCCCCTTCATTAGGAAATTTTAGGACACTGGGGCTGGTAAGGGGGATGACAAAGAGGTGAAAGAAAAAAGTCACAAATAAAGAATCCTGAATCAGAGTGGATTTGGATTTCTCTGCAGCAACCTGGAGAGAAAACTATAACCTAATGCCTTTACAATTCTGAAGGTAAATAATTTTAAATTTAGAGTTATACAGAGTCCACCCCAAAAATATATACATACTTTAGCAGTTCATTGTACTAATAAATGTCTGGAAGCTAATGGCCACCACTTTGACCACCTCTTGTTAATTGTAGAATTTAGAGTAACTTGTATTAATCTGATGGTTTCTTGATAAATTTAGTAGTAAAATATTTACACAAGTTTTTCTTTTCCTGATATCTATATCTATATCTATATCTATAGATATAGATATAGATATAGATATATAGATACAGACAGATGGTATGTGTAGCCGAATTATAGTCAGTTAGAATTAAGTATTTTCAGTGCGATGTATTCCCAGCACTTGGGAGGCTGAGGCAGGAGGAAGATAGTGAGTTTAAGACCAGCTTGTACTACATAGTGAGACCATGTCTCAGAACAAAAAAACCAAAAAACAAAAACCCCAGAATTAAGTATTTTCAGACATGCAAAGTCTCAAGACATTTACTCTCCCTATTTTCTTTATTTGATTGTTTGATTGATGGGGTTGGAGTCTTATTATGTAATTTAGGCTGGTCGTGAAATTACTATGTAGCCCAGGCTGGCCTTGAACACACAGTGATCCTTAGTCTTTTCAGTGCTGGATTACAGGCATGTACCACCATGGCTATGGCTGGCTTCCTATCCTCTTTATTAAAAACAGTTGGAGGGTGAAAAACACCAAGTAGAAAGTAGACTAAAAAAGAGGAAGATACGGGATATAGGAAACGAGATCCAACTCAGGAGAGAGAGGAAGGGAAATCCCAGAGCTGTGCAAGACATTTGCCAAGATGCCCACTGTGTATCTGATGAAGTAGACCACCCTTCCAGATTGGAGGGCTGTGAGTCAAGACATAGACATGTGGAAAGCAGTAATCCATAAGCTGCTTCCTGTCATTGTCTTGTCTTTAACCAGAGGACAGGTTTCCCCAGTGAGCTTGACCTTGCGAGTAGCCGTGGTGGACTTAAAACACAACCAAGAAATGCACAGTAGCAGCCTGCTCTCCTGCTTGTCTCCCTGTGGTTCGTTCCATAGCACTGTGCTGCAGCGGCCTGCTCCTTACACTGATTGGTTGTGTTTTTAAGACTCAAGTCTTTGCTAACTTTCCAGAGAGGAAATGTGTCAGCTTTGTGAGAAATTGGACAGTTGCAGAGGCTTTGTTCAGATTTTTCCTTATACTTCTCCATTCTATCTCCACTTGTAAGGGTACCACTGACTTTGTGTATCTAGGCTTTGGATTTCTATTCATGTTTTCAAAACTAGAACTGTATTATTTAGGGATACATGTATTATTACATGGTAGAGGTAAAATCAATAAGTAAAGCAAGAAAATGATTAATAAAGAAGTCAGCATGATAGTTAACTTCGAAGCAGCGGGAGGATGGTGGAATCAGGAACCTCTAAGGTTCTGGTAAATGTGTTTTAACAGGGTGGATACATAGAGTTGATTGTATTATTTCCTCATATTCACAAGTATATTTTATCTGGTCTCATGTGTTTGATACACATAAAATACAAACTCTTTAAAAAGGTTTCCAGGCCCCAGCTTCAGGCTCAATCAGAAACTTTATAGATAATGCCCAGGAATTCACATTTAAATCTTACACTTTGATAATTCTAGTCTAGTTGATGATTCTCATTAAATGCATTACCCAGTGTCAGTGATGTGGTCTAATGAGTGTATAATTAAATGGGAACATTTTGTCCCTAAATCTAGTTATCCTGCTCTCTGTATGTGAGAAATTTGTGTTTTTCTACCAAAGGTATATTATAGTGATCCTTTTTGTCAACCAATAGTGCCTCATTTCAATTTTTTTTGAAAAACCAAATTGCAAGATTTCTGCTATCACTGCATTGAGGCTGCAAAAAGTGTGTGGTGAGTATTGCAAGTTCTCTAACGAGTATTAAAGGTCTAACATCCTTTCTAAAAGTAATTTAGGAACAAATCAACAAATGTAATATTGTTTTAAAAGGTGACTTTCCAGGCAGTAATGTCAAAAGGTGCTCACATGATTTAACTGCATTTAATCACAATGAAACCCTGACAGCTGCCTGGCTGTTGTTTTAGTATCACTTGTCAATTCTGTGGTGGGAAATCGGGTGTTTCAGCTTAGTTGTCCAACAAATATCATGGATATTAGAAGTTTGCTATTGTGGAAAGGACTTAGCCCCTGAGGTTCCAGGGAAGGTCTTAAATCCAGTACTTTCTGACTTTTGGCAAGTTAGTAAAATAAAGAACAGATATCCTGACCTAACTGCAGCTATTTTGTCCAGTACAGCTGCAGCCATTTTGTTCTCTGCCACTGAACTTTGCTAAACTGCGGGATTCATTATCAAACTGAAATTTCTGTGAATGTTCTGAAAGCAACTTTGCTGTGTGCAGCTGTGCTTGCCACAAGCTACCCAATGTACCATGATCTTCAGTTATGCTTATCTTAGCTTCTGTAACTTCCTGCTTGCTGCCCTATGAAAGAGACAGACATTTTGTAATCAGGGCCAGACTATGAAGACTACTCCGGTGGGTCCGCCAGCGATAAATAAAGTTTCCTTTTTTCTCCTGAGCTCCTGGCTGTTGTGGAGTCAGTTTTCCCACAACAATTTAACATTTTCCAATCTAATTTTTCTTTTCATTTGTAATTTGGATCAGCAGTAATACTTGTTGAAGTTGTGTGGATAAAGTTAGATACTTTATGTTATGCACTCCTCATGCTGCCTGGTTGTTAGAGAAATATAGTTCCTGTTTATGAGCATCCTTTGCTCAAGTCAGCTATCTGGGAACTAGCCGTGGAGTTTTTTGTCATTTACCTGCCAAAGCTCTGTCAGTTTCATCTCCTCAGAGTTATAGAATGGCAAGAGACATGACTCAGCATTTTATAACAATTGGGCTTTTCACCAGGCAGTAACTAAATCAGTCTGTTAGGACATCAGGTTCTCCTGTACCTTTATTAGTGGTAATTACTATTAGTTCCTAGAACTCTAAAGGGATGGTAATAATTTTCACCTTTTACTGCTGCTTAGTTCTGACCTCCTGATAATTTTACCAGCATTACTTGTATTGTTGAAGGTCGTGTGTTAGAACCTTACCTCTATGCAGCAGTGTCCAGAGGCGGAGCCTTTAAGAGTTTTCAGCTACCCTCAGGGGAGTGAATTTGTTATTGGGAGAAGGAATTTGTTATTAAAGTGAAATGGTGGCCCTCTTGCTTTATTTTTCATGCTTTCTTGCCCTTAATCTTTTGAACATGAGATGACCTAGTGTCTCATAATAGTTGTGGGCCCCTTGGTGTTCTACTTCTTAGGCTTCAGGACTGTAAGAGATAAATCACTATTTACAACTTGCCAGTCTCAGGTATTCAGGACTATGATGATGGCAGTGCTCATGATCTTAATATTACCTGTAGTAAGTCAGATAGGCTGCAAGGTGGCTCAGTGGTGGAGCGTTTGCCCAGCATGCGTGAAGCCTTGGGATCAATCTTTGACACCATGAAAAGTGAAAACCAAAGAAGCCACTGCAGCCTCCCAAAGTTGAACATGCCGGGTGATTATCACACTTTTAAAGTACATGAGTGACATTTAGTCACAGGGTTGTCAAATTATTGTTCGAACGTATTAAAGTAATTCTTCATTGTTATTTTTCCATTTGTGTATTTCTGTGTTTTGGCTTAACATTTTTATGTGTGTAAGTTTAAGCATGCAGGATGTTGTAGTGAGAAATGTACATTTTGTGTAAAGACACTCCTGGATTACAGATCTAAACCCTGTGTTCTTTTGACCTTCGGCACATGATGTACTTTTTCTAGGCTTGCTTACCACATTTTTTTTTTTGAGACAGTGTCTCACTGTGTAGTTCAGGCTGGCCTTGAACTCAGCATTGATCCTCCTGCCTCAGCCTCCTAAGTGGTGGAATTACAACTGTGCACTACTGTACCTGGCAATTACCATGTCTTTTAAGTAGATGAATAACATTTAGTCACAGGGTTGTCAAATCATTATGAGATAAATTTATATAAAATTGTAAAAAGAAAAAAAAAAAGCCCAGAAAGTCTTTGGGGACAAATGGAAAAATTTATTTTATTAGCAATAACTTACAAAACTAGATTAATAAAGACAGTTTTGGTGCAAGGATATGCTGTACTACATTCTTGGCTCATTATGTCAATAGAACAGGATAAAAAATACTACATTGATTGTATATAATGATACCACTCATCCAGAACAACAACAAAAAAAGTAAACACAAGAAATTGGATAATAGATACAATTTGTCGAATCTATATTTTTATTAACAGTGGACCACCAGAAGAGTACTTACTCAAATCTGGCAGCTGTCTGAGTTAGTGCCTTAAGTTCACTGGTGACTCCTCTGGGCACCCAGTTTGGATCAATATGTATTTGGGGGTTGAAAGATCCTGGTAAGGATCTTTGAGTGAGTTCAAGAAGCCTTTGGCTTTGGGAGCTGACGGAATGCCAGGGTGAAGGGAATGGCCTACTGGACTAAGAAACATGTTGTGGTCCAATTTGAAGCTAATAAACTGGGGAGGTTTCTTTTCCCAGAGTGTCTTCAGGCATCAGCCCAGGGAATGGTAAGGGATGAGTAATTATGTGGGCCACCCCTGACATTTAGGATGTGGGTGCAGATAGTCAAGTCTCTGTGGACAGTGACATCTCCGAATGTCCCTCCGAAGCCTCATGTGGTGGTGGGGGAGATTTTCAGAGCAGCTGAATCTAAAGTTGGTAGAGGTTTCAGTCCATAATTGGCTGGCTACAAGGCAGGGTGTCATGACAGAGGGGCAATCATTGGTGGTAGCAGAAGACAACAAAAGCAGCAAGAGCAAGGAGGTTTAGCACACCTCCTTTCCTCCCTTATATTGTGTGTAGGCTACAGTTAGTGTAGCACTCACATCACTAATCCCAGCAATAGACAGTGAACCAATCTCAGGTAGAGAGGCAAGAAGCGTAACACATTTCCTTGGGAGAAGGGCAGGACCTCCTTCAGTTCCATCTGTGGCGTGGAGAACAGCAATGACAGACTCACAGGTCTCATTTTCCCAAGCATCCTTGTTCTGATATAAAGCCATCATGCTGTACATTTCATCATGATCAGTGTCCCACCCTAAAGGAAAAGGAGCCACCTGTCCTTGTGGTCTTGCCATGGCACACGTGTAGCAGCCACTTTTGTTGTGTAAGAGCCTGCACTGAAAACTTTGCCCATTCAACTCAGAGATTTATCTCTTTCTATCCCATCTCAATCTCTGAAGTCTATCTCAAGTCCTTTATTTTCACTATTTTTACCCTTTTAGGATGATTATTTTGGGAGTTAGGGAGTTCGCTGGTGTAGCCTTTGGTTGATGAGTTAGATTTAACCATGAAGACAAGCCTAGTTAGAGTGTCTGATCTTGCTTAATGTTTTTTTTTTTTTTTTTTTTTTTTGTCTTTCCAAGACAGATTTTTCCTATGCAGTTCAGGCTGACCTTGAGGTCACTTTGTAGCCCAGGCTAATTGTGAACTCACAAGGATCCTCCTGCCTCAGCCTCCCGAGTGCTCATGATAGTCCCTCAGATTACAGGCATGAGCCACCACACCCAGCTAACATTTTAAATTTTTACAAGGTAGTACTTGACAGGAATCAAATCTCAAAGAAAGACTGATTTTAGTTATATTAATTTATCAGCTTAACAGGGTAGTCAAAAGTCCCTTTTCTAGCCCCCAATGTCACACCTCCGCCTCTATAGTTTTTGATACAGTAATCCATCCAAATTAGCTTTTAGAGGGGCACTGGTTCCTGTTTTTCCTAGTGTCCGCTTTAACAGTTTTTTTGGGGGGATATTGATACCTCCCAGTGTTCCCTTAAGGGTTCTCTGGCCCAGCTGTGTTGAGCCCAGCCTTTTACAGCAGTCTTCATGGCAGTATTGGTGGGAAGAGCACTTGGTAGAGGACTTCTCAGGTCAGCTGGAGTTTGTCTTCTTTTTAGGTGCTTGTTGGCATCAAGTCTCCAGGTTGGAATGATAGACGATGAACTCCAGCAATCAGGTCTGGGCTAGGAAAATTTAATCTTTGGTTATATACAGTGTAAATATATTACAGTAATATATTTACTAATGTTTGCCGGGCGTGGTGGCGCACGCCTTTAATCCCACCACTCAGGAGGCTGAGGTAGGCAGAGCGTTGTGAGTTCGAGGCTGGCTTGGGCTACAATGCGAGCGCAAGGCCGGCCTGAGCTACATAGTGTGACCCTGCCTCAAATAACCAGGGCCGGGAGTTTGGCTCAGTTCCTTAAGCACCTGCCCTGGCAGGTGTGAGGTTGTGAGTTCAATCCCTGGTGCCGCAAAAAAAAACAAAAAAAAAACCCTAACGTTTGTTTAGGTATGTCATTCCCCGACTTAGTTATCTCAGCAATCTTTTAAAATGACTTAGAGAATCAGTCCTAACATTCATGTTTGGGGGGTTATAAATGTGTGTGTGTTTGTAGTGAATTATTGCATACAGACTGGCGTTGTATTTATAAAACCAATTTTGATATTGGTAGGCTTTTCCTCATGTATGGGCTCCTTTTGGCTCTGGACAGCACCCCCTTGTGTTCTTTTCACAAAGCCGCAAGTCAAACCGCCTGCTTTTCGCACCTACACAAGGGCTCCCATCAGCTCTCAATGTGTCATTCCGGCCACCCCTTTAGCTCCGCCCCTGTTAAATTCCAAATAAAAAGCCCTTGGTTTTTCCTGAAGCTTCTGAAGGGTGTCTGAGTGTCTTCAGCAGCCCTCCTGCAGCTATCATTCTGGTTCGCTAACAGCCTAAATGGAAACGTCACTGACTTTAAAGGCATCTTTATATTTACTTTTTACTTTATTTCATCTAGGATCTTCATTTGGGAGGATTGGCTGTCTCCCAGAGAAGCATAGCTGCTCTTTTAATCATTTCTTGTTCCTCCCCTGAGAATAAAATGTCCAGAGTAGACATCAGTTCAGCTCATGTGTATAGGTTGGGGTCCAGAAATTGGTCCAGTTGTTCCCCTATCCCCAGAGGAGCCTTTTTATTCTCTTTTTTAATATACCTGATTTCAGTGCTCGTGAGGTGAACATTAAAAAATCCAATTTGCCTTCCATTGGTACCTCATGAAGAGGGAACATGTTAGAGCTGGATTGTTTCACAGGGAGGGGGAAGCTTTCTAAATCCTCCCTACATTGTTCTAAAATTCTCCTCAAATTTGGACATAAAGGGCCTGTTGGTGGGCTGTCCCTCCCTGGGCTCCTTGTTTGTATTTCCGCTCCCTCAAGCTCCTGTCTTTTCATGGTGTTCCTCGTGTGACTGTGCATAGCGTGGGGTCCCATGACTTTGAGTTTTCTCTTTATCCTTAAGAAGTAATATTGGTGTTGACTCTGGGAGCCAGCAGATAGCATAGTCTGTCTCCTCTTGTGAGGCTGAGGTTTTATTATTTACGAAGAGTACTAGTGCTTGATAGACTCAGTCCTCATCAGACCCAAACCTGGGGCAAAACACAGCCCTTTGATTGGCTCCCTAGGCCAAATGAAGCAACGATATTTAATCATCTTTTTAAAAATTTTCCCCTTGGTCCAAAAACTGTCTTTCCAGTTGTCAAGCATTTTCCCCAGTGGACTATTAGGGAGAATGTCCAGCGTTCCTTTCTCTGGTTCCGTAGGCTTAGATTGTTCCCCATTCTCAAGAGGTCCCTGTGCCTGAGTCTTTTCATGTACTCAACCCCCTGTACCAGGGCCCTCGTGACCCCTCTTTTTGTCAAGGGTCTAACGTGCCCTACAGCTGGTGTCTACCTCTGGCAATTTTTACAGAGAATATTGTTTCTCCTGCACCCTTGAGAATCACTTGTCTGGGACCCATCCATCTCAGTCACACGCACTCGACCTCCTCTAGTGAATGTCACCCAACCAACAAGGCAGGACCTTAGTCCCATTGTTTCTAACTTGGCCCATGAATGAGATTACGTGTTTGCCACAGTTTGTTTCTTATCATTTCTGTGTTGATTTTGCAATCTTCACAACACGCTCAGATGTTCTATGGCTTCCATGCAGAGATGGCATATCCAGGCAGAGCCGGCCACACAAAAATGGGGTGGGATGCGTCTCCGCTGCTACAAGGACGATCTGGACCATGTAGACAAAAAATACCCAGGTGAGCCCTCAGTTGTGAGAAATGATCTCACTTGTTCAGACCCCCATCTCCCAAAAGAAAAAGAAATTGGACTTAGAAGCAGTGAAAGCGAGGCTTTTAATCCAAACTCTTGGAAGAGTGGTGCTTACACCCAGAAAGGCATACTGCAGTTGAGAAGTGTGCCTCCAGTTGAGAAACTGTGTGTTTTTATTCCTGTCAGAAATCCCTCTCCCCATCTCCCATAGCCTGGGATATGGGGTTCACATCTGTCCCCAGCAATCTGTTTTATCCACATCTGTTGGTTCCCTCCCCACCCTTTTCTCTTATCCCCTCCTCCATCTGTATTTCTCTCTGTAGTTATTTTTAGCCTGTTGGCTTCCCAGGATTTTAGAAAACTTATGTCTGTAGTGAGTCTTTGTACATCATTCATGTCCTTGTCCACTAGTTGCCCAACCTAAGTCTAAGAAAAAGGGCTTATTAGAGCAGTTAATGAAATATGGGCCAATTAAAAATATATTTTATGGTACCTCATTTCTTTGAGCACCCATATTCTGCTCCTGAATGCATCCTATAACTTCCTCTAATAAATCCTTCTCATGCCTCTTTTATTTATGGGTCCTGAAAATTCTTTTTCTGTGACAGGAGTCTGCAAACCTGCATACCTAATTTAAAGAGATGGGTTAAGTTTCTTATTTCAGCCTCTGGGACTCTAAGACTTAACCTGTGAAATCTTTCTTGGAGACCACAAAGGGATGTTAAAAAAAAAAAAAAAGAGAGAGAATCCTTTGTTAAGTCTCTTCAAAGGACTTTTTTCAGTTTATCTATTTCACTAAGGGTGGGCTGTGTTCCCCCACCCTCTTAAGATTAAGACTGAGACTAAGACTATAGATTATCAAATCCCACAGATTTCCACCTCTCAAAACCTAGAAGATCTTCAGTTCCCAACTGTATTGTGCCTCATGGCTTTGATCACTTGTACTCTACTCTTGAGTGCATCCCGTATCTTCCTCTCGTCTTTCTCATGCCACTTAAAAAAAAATTTTTTTTTTACCGCTTACAATATATAGATTTTATTTTTTAATATTTATTTTTTGTGGGACTGGAGGTTGAACACAGAAGCTTTTACACTGAACTATATGTCCAGCCCATTTTTTGTTTTATTTTTTTCATGGTAAGTTCTTGCTAAGACTGTGAGTTGCACTTGCTGGGCTTGAATTTACCATTCTCCTATCTCAGCTTCCTAGAGTGTTGGGATTACAGGTGGGATTACACACCACACCTGGTTTACATAGTTAATTTATGAAGTTGGTAGATTGCAGAATAGTGCAGTTGCATTCCTGTACATGGTGGTGCTGTGTAATTTATACCTAACAAAGTAAATCAGGACTTCTATCTCTTGTATACCTAGCAAAGGAAATCAGGATTTCTGTCTCTTCTGCAGCCAAATTAAATTCCCAGTGGATTGTGGATCTAATGAAAGAAAAAAATAATTAATTTTAATAATCTTCACTGGTTTTATTTGTAGCTCACTTTCTTTTGTAAGATGAAAGCAGATACAATAGGGAGGGCTTATCAACCTACACTCATTACTGCTATTGACAAAATCATATGTTAGTCCATGTTCATTTCTGTGAGTCAAGGGACCCCTTCTGTGTTGCCAGTGGCCCAAGACGTATCCGGTTCATCACTGATTACCTAATAGGGTTTTGTTTGCTTGAGGTGCAGAAGCCAGTCTTGCTGTGGTTTGTTTTGTTTTGTTTTATTTTATTTTGTTTTTAACGCACCACATTTGTAAACTGAATTCTTGCCATCTTACTTTTTTTTTTTTTTAATGGAGCTATTGTGAGAAAATGCTGCAAGGTCAGTGTGAACGTTGAGTGTTAAAACCATAAATTCAGATCTTTGCCTTTTGTATATGGGTCTCCTTATATTTTTATAAAGTGGATCAGGGCTTGTCTGCCAATTATTTTTACGATGTTACCAGAAATTATGTTTAAAACCTCAGGCCAGAATGAGTCAGGATGTGGGTCTAGATTTTTCCATAAGACAAAGCTGTTTTCAAAGGCTTTTTCCCCCCCTTTTCTTTTTCTGTTCTTTTGTTGTTAAAAATTTCATAACATAAAATTCAAGAACAGAGGATATTGATTTTGGAATATTGTTACTGATTTGAGATTTTTGCATTACAGATTGTCTTATTTCCTTTTCTCTTGTTGCTGAGACAGAATACCTGATGCCCAAAATTAGGGAAGGAAAGGTTTATTTCTTACAGTTTTTGGAGGTTTCAGTCCATACTCAGTTGACTCCAAGGCAATGTGGCACGGCAGGGCCACCATTCATGGCTGCCACAAAACAGCAAAGCACATGAACTGGCAAGAGAGAGTGAGAACACACCTTCTTCCTGTTCTTACACTGTATGTCGGTTCTACCCTTGGGTGGGTGCAACACGCACATCACCAATCCCAGTGCCAACAAACCAATCACAAACGCCAGGCTCAGCCGTGTCCATGATTATATGAGGCTTTGCAGGGGTGGACACAGAACCATACTCATAACACAGATTTTTTCCAGCATGCCACTAGATGGTGCTAAATATTTACATATTAATTTCAATAAGGTCTATCAAAATTTTGGAGTATGGGAGATTTGGTGATATAGTTAGCCTTCAAGTGTCCTTGGACTTAATGTCTTAATCTGTAGTGGAGGACCTTAAAGAGCTGGAAATTTAAGTCTTTATCCTTAAAGTATTTACAAAGTGATATTACAGGTGAATATACTAGATAAAAAGTCCAAAGCACAAACCAAGAAATAAGGCTCACTAATCATGCCCATATCCTGCCTAATTTTCCTTTCAACATATTTCTCAAATGCTTCTAGTCAGAACTTCTAAGATAGCTGTAATTCTGAAATGATAGTGTTTGTGATATGATAGGTGTCGGGGTGTTAACAACATTTTAAATGAACTGTGTAGGACATGCTCAGTCAAAACATCCTCCAGCAGAATTCTTCAGCATTATGTGCCTGTGTGACTAGGGAGCTGGTTGTAGTAGAGACAGTCAAGTGAAAATCCTAGTAATCTTTCAAGACTGGAAATTTTATTAGGAGCAATATAAAACACACCCATGCTAATGAATGCAGGAAAACGTCTTCACTTTAAAAACAAAAACCAGATAATTGGTTGGTTCTGCAAATCCCACAGTTCAGGTCCACTGTAAGCAGATATAATTAACGCTGTAATTAATAAAGTGAATAAGAACTTCTAATTAAATCATAATAACTGCCTTGGTGACAGCCAGGAAGGTGCATGAATTTCTGAAGGAGATACGAACTATGCAGTCTTGTTGCTGTGTTCTGTGAAATTCACAGGTGAGGGGTACATGTGACTTTTTCTGTTTTTGATCGTAGCATATCAGAGTGCAGGATTGTCTCTTAATGGTGGGTTCTTTTATAAGTGTCTCAATTAATGTCTTTACCTCCCACTCCTATAATTTGATGAAAGCAGGCAAGATATAATTGTAGCTTTCCTAACCTACCTTCTGTGGAGTTTTCCCAGGCTTTAGATGTGGCTTCACTGTTAAAATAGAGTCCTAGGGAATTTCAAATTTTTTGTTTGACAATTGCAAGAATGTTAATGTGTAAAATGGTGGTGATGAGTGCTTTTACTTTCAAATACATAGACACTTTTCAGAATGGATAGGGCAATCCTTAGCAAATAGATCATTTGCATGATAGAAAAGCATGTGTTTGGAGTGTCCTCCAAGCAATGTCTAATTGTGGAAATTATTTATTTAATGAGTACTAGCTGATAATGCTCCCACCCCCATTGAACCTAGGGCTTTGCATTGAGCTACATCTCCAGCCCTATTTATTTTTTAATTTGAGACAAAATTTCACTAAATTGTCAAGGCTAGACTTGAACTTGCAGTTCTACTGTTTTAACCTCCCAGAGTGTTGGGACTTAAAGCACATACCAGCATAGATCAATGTTCTTGGACACTGAGTGTCCAAAAGTCTTGTGCAAATATGGCAAGCTATTTATGATTCACATCATATAGCCAGTAGCACAGTTTATAAAAATGATTGAGTACTGAAAATATACTTCTCAGTGAACTAAATAAGTCACACATATGTAACCATCACATTGTTGCACTTGTGTGATGAACTGAAAGAAAATCTGTGTATATAAAAATTTAGTTAAGACAGTTAAAGAAAAAGAATTTTGAGTGAAAAGTAGTTTTCACAGGGTCATCTTCAGATTTTCATTTTTAATGTGAAATGTTTATTTGAAAGTAATAGAGCAATCATAACAAAAAGATAGTCATATAGCTGGTTTCTTTTGATTCATTGAGGCAAAAGTTTTGTGCTAATAATTTGCTGGACAATGTTTCATGTCTATATCTTTTATCCTAAACAATTACTGTGAATATAACAATATGCAATGTGCCGATTATTGTTACTCTCCTATTGGCTGGTTGTGAAATTGTTTTGCTTTGGTTTCTTACTTTTGTTTAAAATTAAAAAAAAAAAAAGATCAGCTTACTAGAGTTGTTGGAGCCAGGTAGTAGGCATCATTTTTGGCATATGGCTACTGAGGGCATCAACTCTTTAGCCTTTTCTGTGGTTATGCTTCACAGGCTTTGCATTGCATGTCGTCTTGTGATTTTTAAAGATACTATGAAAAAGAAAAAGAAGAAAGAAAATGATAAAAAGAGACAAAGTTGGGCAGCAGGCATTCAGTGTCTACAGTGTCCTGCAACAAGGAAAATAGTATCACGCGGTTTGTCATTTATACCAGTGAGCTCAGTTTATGCCTTTCTACCTGAGTGAGTTATATATCAGTCTTCACACTGGAGATTTTCAAGGACAATCTTCCCTATCAGATTGAATTCACTTTATCATATTGAGGTCACTGAAATTAATCCAAACTTTATTATTTATCAACTGGCTAAACATTTCTGTAATGGTTGCAAAGTTTTATTAAAGGTAGGAAAAGAAACAGGCTCTACAGATTAAGTCTGGGTCAAGTAAAAGTAGGAAAAGAAGTACACCGTAAGTGCCCTGAGAAAGAAAAGTCCATCACAGTGGTGGTGAACTTGTGGCATGTATGTTATTTATTTATTTTTAAGACAAAAGATGTTAATGTACAGGTTTTTTCTAAACTAAACCTCAGTATTCAGGTTTAATTTGCAGGGTCAACACTTTGCGATAAACAAGTGGGTTTTGGGTTGCAGTTTGGGCACTTCTTCCTAAAAGGTTCACCATCACCAATCTACAGGAAAAGTGCAGACAAGACTTGGAGCACAAAAAGGAGTAAACTGGGGTAGATGGCTACTCAAGCAGAAGACCGAATTACTGACAGCTGTTTTTCCCCAAAAGATTGAGAAAGCCGAGCAGTGTACCATAGCATGAGAACAGAAACATGAGCTCAGAAAGGAATACTCAACTTTAGGTTGCACACATGGTACCTGAACTGCAGCTCTGCAGCTGGGTTAGTAACAGGTCCTCTGGATGTTATTTACTGACTTATATCTGCAGTGAGTAACCAAAGACAAGCGAAAGAAAGAAAAGGGGAGGTAAACTTGGAGCAGTGGTGTAGATCTCTTACCAGCTGAGAGAACACGGGCAGTCTGCACTTCCCTTGCCACATTTCACATCCCACTCGGGGAGACACACCAGAAAGCTGCTCCTGGCACCATGAGAAAACCTCCTGAGTTCCCCAGCCTAGGGAAGAGAGGCAGGGAAAGAAGAAAAAAAACCTCTACAGCATTTTAGAAAGAAACAAAAAAATGCTCCTGGCTTGCTAAGCTATCAGATTTTGAGGTGCTGGAGGTGTTTTCTAGGTTCTTTTGTCCTGAGCAAAGAATTGGTCAAGACAACCACAAAGGGTAGCAAAGTTTTATTAAAGGAAGTTTTATTAAAGGTAAAGTTTTATTAAAGAAACACGTTCTGCAGAGCGAGTTTGGGCCAAGTAAAAGTAGGAAAAAAAATACACCCTATAGGATGAGGGTTGGTCACAATGCAGAGAGAACACAGGGGTGTAAACATTTGTTTTTTATATTGTATATGCTCCATTACTTTTGTTTTGACATTACAGCCAGTTTTCCAATAGATTATACTGCAATGTGATTCTGGATTTTCATTCCGTACTAATAGAATTAAGAAATAATCTTGAGAATGTCTTACTGATTTGAACTTATGTAAACACTTTCCAGTTTTGATAAAGTGTGTGAGAACACAGAGATATCCTTCTTAGGTGATTCAGAAACCCAGGTCTCTAAATCAAAGAGCAGCTGTCTGCTTTGACATTAGTCATCGGTACCAGCTGGTGATTTTATAAGCTCACGTGAGCCAGGGTGCCTATTGCTGTGTCTACTCTGAGTTGCATTTTTATTTCATAGCCCTTGCCTCAGGCAGTAAATTTGTGTGGTAAGGTTTACACATGATTAGTGCTGAAATAGAAATGTGCCTCTTGAAGGCCTTTTTAAGGAAAGGAAGCTGGAGTGAATAGTGAATGTGTAGGCAGCAGGAACACTCTGTGCAATTTCAGAATTTTCAGAAAAGCCCTCATGGCTTTACTGCTCATTGTGATTAGAAGAAGCTGGCCCTTGTTGTTTATGTTCGGAAAATGTAAAAAATAATTTTTTTCAATCAGATTTTATTGGTGCATTTTAGATAAACATAGTGATCACATTTATCATAAACAATTTATACCTGTATATGATACAACTTCTTTTTTTTTCTCATTCCCCTACCCTTTCTTCAACCCTTCCTCACCTCCAAATGTACAGAAGCTTTGTTTTCATGTGGAAAATGTGAAATTTTAATCTGATAAATTTCTGTAGAGTATAATCATACTTCATTAAAATTATGAGTATTTTATGTGTATAGAATTTAGACAACAACATAACAAATAGCCATGTACCTTTCATCCACTTCTGTTGAATCTTGATATTTGTCCATATTTTCTAGGCTCCCTTTTTTTTAAAAAAAAGACATATAGCATAGTGGATACAATGAAAGCACCCTTTGTAATCCTAATTCTTTTTTGCCTCCCTAACTACTCCGATGCAGCTGCTCTCCTGATACATACTCATATTTAGGTGTAAGCATGCACAAGATAACTGTATTTCCGCTGCATATTTCAGTTATATACATAATGTGTAACATTATTCTGTGTTAACAACTTGGTTTTCATCAGTTCAGTGCATTAATCAGCTTTCTATCACTGTGACAAAATACCCGAGATAGATCAACTTAAAGGAGGATAAGGTTGTTTTGGCTCATAGCTTCAGAAGTTTCAGTGCATGGTCACTCGACCTGGTTGCTTTTAGGTCTGTGGTGAGACAGAACATCATAGTGGAAGTGCAAGGGGCTGGGTCCTCACCTCATGGAGACCAGGAAGCAAGAGTAAGGGCCAGGACTCCAATGTTTCCTGAATGACATCTTCCAATGACATACTTCTTCCCACCTCTCAGAGTTTCCACAACCTCCCAATAGAGCCATGTACTGGTGACTGAAGCTTCACACGTGAACCTCTGCAGGGGGGTATTTAAGATCAAAACCATAACATTTAACATTATAGTTTTGAACGATAGTCATTTAACTATATTGTAGATTAGTTACTCATTTTAGCTTTTCAAATATTATGCCCATATATGTTCCTGTCACATTTTATATATTTCCTGATGACAAAAACCTAGGTTTCCAGTCGATTTGCTTTTATGAACAGTATGGTAGTAACTATGCTTGCAGGGGCTCCTTTTGTACTTGTGAGAGGGTTGCTATAGACCCTAGAATCTAGGGTATACATACAGGAGTACATTTGCTAGGATGAAGGATATGTGCATCTTCAGCTTTACTAGCTAGGACCAAATTATGTTCCCTAAAGTATTGTAAGTATGTAAACTGTGGCAATTTACACTTCCAGCAGTGTATGTAAAAACTTCTGTTGCATATTCTAATCACTGTTGGTTTTGTAAAAGTTTTGTTTCCTGTACTGGGGATTGAACTCAGGACCTTCACACTGAGTTATTTACACAGCCCCTTGCTGCCTCAACCTTTTTTATTTTCATTTTGAGATAGGGTCTTTCTAAGTGCACAGGGTAGGCTCAAACTTGAAATCCTTCTGACTCAGCCTCCCAGAATTATAGGCAGGTGCCACCATGCTTGGCTCAGACTTAAACTGCTGGCACATGATCAGTATGTACTGTAGTCTCCTTTTTTTGTGGTTTCATATTGTGCGGTTTTACTTGTATGTGTTTACCTGTGATATGAAAATATTAAATGGAAAATTCTAGAAATACATTATTCATAGGTTTTAAATAACTTTTTTTTACAATATCTTGTGACAATTGTATTATTTTTAGTTTTTGTTAGTCTCTTATTGTGCCTAATTTGTAGCTTAAACTTTATTACAGGTGTGTACTCACGTGTGTAGTGAAAGATGAGATATAGAGAGTGCAACATGGTCTGTGCTTCCCCATGACCACTATGAATTTTGGAATATGTTCCCCCACAGATAAGGAGGGGCTGCTGTGATGGGTATTTATATTGCTGTCACTCACATTTTCTTAATTATTAATGAGAATATCATTCATTCATTCATTTGGCAGGACTGCTGAGTGACAAGAAAAGTGCCATGTGTTTGTGTTCTAGTGAAAGTTACTGAAAACAAACAGGAAAGAGAATGTACTATATTTTACATGACATTAAGTGCTGTGGACAGAGAGGTAAGAGCAAGTGCTCCATTGGTAACTGGAAGGAAAACATTGAAAGCAGTAGGAAGAGCAAATGACAAGACCCTCATGTGTGGTATGTTGGGAACTGCCAGGACTCCAGTGTGACTGAAGTAGAGTGAACAGTGGGGTGAAAGGGAGAAGAGATGAGGTAATTAGTAGGGAGCCTCTGAGCCACTGTAGAGAATTTGTCTTTCAGCTTGAGTATTACAGTCATCTGAAGTATGACTGTTTTGAGCAGAAGTGTGACACAATCTTATTTAGGCTTTAAAAGGATCACACTAGTTACTTCACTGACAGATTGTAAGGAGCTTAAGGAGGAAGCAGGGATATAATCCAGGAAAAGGATGATGGGAACTTAGCCTAAGGTTGTAGAAAATGAAGGTGGCAAGAAATAGTCATACATGTATGTAGGTATACACTCCTTGTTTAACCACTAAGTTTCCTTCCTGCAACTTTCCTTGTTAAATGAGTTGATTGCTAAATGAGGAATTAAATATATGTACATTACAATATTCAGAATAAAGTAATAGTAAAAAAAAAACAACCCTCCAACTTAATGACTACTTTTATTTGCATAACTCTTACCTGCAATACTGTAATGAATAGAAACATAAAACTACAGTACTGTACTATGCAATGCAGTCAGCAAAAGTTACAGTACTGTATAAACAGAATATATTCTACAAAAAAAAAGACATTGAGGCTCTGTAAGCAAGATGTACAGAATGTAAAAAAAAGAAAAAGGTCCAAACATTTGTTAAAAATGTGGGCCATTAAATTTTTAGTTATTTTATTTGATTTGTGGTATTTGGGAGTAAACTTAGGGACTTTATACTGAACTAAATTTCTAGCCCATTGTTATATTTTTATTTTGAGACGAGAGCTTGCTAAGTTATTCAGGTTGGGCTTAAACTTGGAATCCTCCTGCTTTGCCCTCCCAGAGTGCTGGGATTCCAGGCATATGGCACCATGCCCAGCTATATCTGGATATATTTTGAAAATAGAGTGTTGATATGCTGATGTGTTAGCTGGGGGATGTGAATGAAAAAGTACAAAGTTTTGGCCTAGCGCCTGAATGGCTGGAGTTGCGATTCACTGAAATATCTATGGCAGAAGCAGGTTTAGAGAGGAGGAAGAAGTCACCAAGTTTGACTTTGAACAAACAAGTTCCCAGTATGTGTTCATCACTGAGGTTGAGATGCTGACTAGGCAGGTGCTAACATAAACCAGGAATATAACAAGGTCTAAACTAGAAGTGTGAATGTCACCATACTAGGGTAATTTAAAGCCATGAGATTGGACAAAGGAGTGAGTATAGAGATAGAGGAACTAGATGAACATTGGGCTGCTTGAGGGGGATGAAGCTTGCCTATATCAGAAACTAAAAAAGACTGCTCAGTAAGCAGGATATTGAGAGTGTCATATCTGGAAGACTAGTGTAGAAACATCGACTAGTTGGTTATGTCTAATATTTGGATAGGTGCAGTAGGTTGAGTGCTGAGACTTGACCTTTGACTTTAATGAAATGGAGGTCATTAAGGCCTTGCACAGGAAATGTTTTGGTGGAGTAGAGTGAAGTTAAGGCTAGATAGGGTTACCCTATAGAGGGTATGGGAAAACAGAAATTGGAGGGGACAGAAGTTGACATCACTTTTGAGGAGTTTCTTTCCAAAGGGAATTGTCAGTGGAAGAAAGGGATTGAGATTTAGAGTTTTGTTTTATTTTTTTAAAATGGGAGCTATTAGTGTGATGGATGCTGATATGAGTTCTGTGTAGAGAGGAGGAAATAGATGATGCCCAAAAGGGGAAAATTTGGGGGAATGAGGCTGAACTGAATAAAGGAAATAGGATCCGTGTACAAAGGAGAAAGGATGGGTCATACATAGTAGGAGCACAGACTCTTCAGCCATACCAGCTGAGGGCAGAGTACTTTGGCACAAATACAGGGAAATGATTGATTTTATCTTCTCAATAAGGAGGCAGGATCATCTGCTGAGCCTGAGGGATAGGGGGTTATGTGGGGTTGAAGGGAAAAGATCTTCCCTTATCTGTGGGGGACATACTCCATGATCCCCGGTGTATGTGTGAAAACACAGACAGTGCTGAGCCCTATATATCCTATTTTTTGATACACATATGAGACTATACCTATGATAATATCCAGGCTATAAAATATGATCTATCAGGAGACTGGAGAGATGGTGTGTGTGTAGGCCCACACCAACAGCCTACCTGGACTCTGATCATAAGTGTATAGTGAGATCAGTCAGTATAGTTAATACTTGTTTTTTGTTTCTTTTAGCCAAAGTCACCTGTGCAGATAAGGCAGCAATTTATCTAGGATCAAGGTTTAGGGTTAGGGTTAGGGTGTTGGTAGAAGAAGAGGAGGCAACATAATGAGGGTATATATTCCAAGTGGAGGCTTTTTAATGGTGAATCATGGACTCTAAGCTGAGTGAAACAGTGAAAAGGTGGTGGGATTAATGGATGGTAGAACTGAGGTTTAAAAATGTTGGAGTAGTCTTTAAAGAGAGGTGTTGAAAAGATGGGGGGAGTTGCTGGAGAGTAGGATTGTAGAAATTGAGACTGGAGGGATCAGTTTATTGGATGTGGCTGTAGGAGTTGCTACACCTGTCCGCTGAGCCCATTCCCACCAAGCACAACAGGAAACGTGAAAGAACAAAGACAAGGCACTGTGTCCCAACTCCTTGGTTCCTGGAAGAGTGATTACATCTGCACTGCTCATTCTGAGGAACATGACCACACTGTACTACCCATTGGGAGAAGCGTGACTCCCCACCCCACCCAGTTCCACTAGACAGCAGCTCCTCGCCACCCCTTTAAAGCCTTTGTGCTCCTCTTGCTGAGTGCTGGTACTCTTTTCAGACTCAGCCCACTCACACCTGAGTAAAATAAACAGCCTCATTGCTCATGCAAAACCTGCCCTGGTGGGCTCTTGGCTCTCTCTTTGCTTTGCCAAAACCTGGGATAGAGCAACCCTCCCTGGAGGGCTTTCAAGCCCTATCCGGAGTCCATTTTCTAATGAGACCATGTCTGTGACATTGGCCCCTCAGACCACACCCCGGGCAGTCCCTGCTGGCCTCTTCAGATCAGGTAAGGTTCTCCCTTTTTCTCCTCATCTACTGAGACAGAGAGAGGCTCATTATGCTTTCCATGTTCCTTAAATCTGGCACCATTCAGGGAAATTCTCTGGGAAGACAGTCTTCCCTTGATGTCTGACCAACCATGGTGACAACTGCCTTGGTTCCACATTGAGTTATGGCCCTGAGTTCCACCTGGAGACATCTGCTGTGAACTCTCGTTGCCACTCTCATTACTTTTCTCTCTGCTCTCCATGAGAAATCTCCTTTCCTCCATTCCTCCCCACTCCCAGCCTGTCTCCTAGAAAACCTAAAGCCCCTCTGCCTCCCCACTGACCTGAAGCCCAAGTACCTGATTTTGTTTTTTCCAACAATACTTCAGGGCCACGATACAAGATTGCAAATACCTCTCCATGGCCATGAAATGGCATCTTTGATTTTTCTATCTTGTGGGACTTAGATAATTAATTGTTGCCAAAAGTTGAGGAAATGATCTAGGGTACAATTTGTCCAGGTGTTCTTCATACTCCACAGTCTTCCTACCCTGTGTTCCTCCTGGGACTCCTCTGAAATCCTTCACCCTTCCAGTCTGTGCCCTCTTCTGCCCTTTCTGACATCGAGTCCTCCCTGATGACAGCACCTGTCTACTTTACTCTCCCCAGGCAACCCAGGATTCGTTCCAAGCTGTGTCCTTCCTGTGGGAGTCCCCATTGGAAGTCAGACTGCCCAGCACAAGCAGCCACCTCTGGGTCACAACTCCAGGGTCCCTTGAATGGCTCCTTCCCTGCCCCTCTTGGCTTGGTTACTGAAGACTAAAGCTGCCTGAAGGCCTCAGAGGACCCGTGGTCCATCTCAGATGCCAAGCTTCAGGTAACTCCTAGGGTAGAGTGTAAAGTTCATCCCTTTTCTGATTGACGTGGGAGCCACCCATTCCACCTTGGCTTTCTTTCTAGGGCCAGTCTTTCCAGCCCCAACTACTCTTGTGGGTATTGATGACAGAGTCTCCAGAGCCCTAAAAACCCCTCTCATCTTTTGCCAATTAGCCCTATGCTCTTTCTCCCATTTCTTCCTGGTCATTCTTACTTGTCCCATTCCACTTCTTGGATAAGACATTCTAACCAAACTGTCTGCAACTCTGACTATTCCCAGCATCCAGGCAGCCTTCATAGTTGTCCTCGCCTTTCCTTCCCTTTTCCCTCCTGCCACTCCCATAGTTCCCCCCACCTCAATCCCAAAGTATAGGAAGCCTCTTCCCTGTCCCCACTTAGTATCCCACTTAAACCAAACCACCCCTGTCCCACCCAGTGTCAGTGTCCCATCCCTGACCCAGCTTTTACAGGAACTAAAGCCTATCATTTCTCTTTTGCTACAACATTGCCTCTTAGTTTCCATCAGTCCCCCTTATAACACTCCAGTTCTTCTTGTACAGAAAACTGACAGTACTTATAGGCTGGTGCAAGATCGCCACACTATCAACCAAATTGTTCTTTCCATCCATCTTGTGGTGCCTAACTTCTATACCCTTTTGTCCACTGTTCCTCTGTCCTCCACCCATTACTGTGTCTTACACCTAAAAGATGCCTTCTTCACCATCCCCTTACACCCCTTTTCATAGTCCCTCTTTGCTTTTACCTGGACTGACCCTGACTCCCATCAGTCCCAACAGTTGACCTGGGCCATCCTTCCACAAGACTTCAGAGATAGCCCTCACTTTGCTTAGGCCTTTGCCCATGATTTGCTCTCTTTTCAGGCCTCTTCCTCTCATCTCATACGGTATATTGATGACCTCCTCCTCTGCAGCCCCTCCTGTGAGCCGTCCCATAAAAACACCCTCTTATTATTACAACATCTAGCTTCTAAGGGGTACCACGTGTCTCACTCTGAGGCCCAAATCTTCTCCCCATTCATCACCTATCTAGGTATCATTCTACACAGACATGTCCAAGCTCTACCTCTGGACCACATCAAATTTATCTCCCAGATCCCAACCCCTGCCACCAAACGACAACTTCTCTCCTTTCTCAGTGTTGTGGGATATTTCTGCCTCTGGATACCCAGCTTCACCCTCTATACCAGGCCCCTTTACAAACTCACCAAGGGAGACCCAGCTGAACCCCTAGACCACAAAGCCTTCTCCCACTTATCCTTCCAGTCCCTAAAGGACTCTAAAGATAGCCCCTTCCCTGGCCCTCCTAGACCCTACCCAACCTTCCTGCATCCACGCAATAGAGCAGAGGGGATGTGTGGCAGCAGTCCTGGCTCAGGGACCAAGCTCACACCTGATTGTGTTTCTGTCCCAACAACTTGATCCCACTGTCTTGGGCTAGCCATTGTGCCTCCAGGCAGCTGCTGCCATGACTCTAATGCTCATAGAAGACCTCAAGTTTACCAGGCATGCCCTGCTCATCCTCTGTTTTTCCCACAGCCTCCAAGGCCTAATCTCTTTGTCCTATCTCTCTCACTTTCTTTCCAGATCTATGCCCTCTTTATAGACACCCTCACAGTCACTCTTTGCTAAGGCTCTAACTTCAACTCCACCTCCCACCTTGTATCCACTCTACCCCTTTCCAGAATCCCAGATTCACATGACTGTATGCCTTTAATTCACATGGCAACATCCCCTTTCCTTCACAGATCAGCCTCTCTCCTTTCCGCCCCCAATCACAATTAATTCATTGATGGGAGCTCATGTAAATTAACCCACAGCTCCCCTGCTAGGGGGAGTTAGGCAATCATGTCCTGTGACTCCATCATAGAGACTGTAGCTCTTCCCCATCCACCATCAACAGGCTGAGCTGATTGCCCTAACCCACATGCTCTTGCTGGCCAAGGGCTTACAAGTTAACAAATATACCAATTCCCAATACGTATTCCATGTATTACATAACCGCGTTGCTATCTATGCAGAGAGGGGTTTCTTCACCTCCCAAGGGTCCTCAATAATCAAAGCCTCTCTCATTAGAGCCCTCCTGAAGGCTGCCCTCTTGCCAGTCTAAGTGGTTATATTTTACTACAGGGAACACTAAAGGTCTTGTGACCTCAGAGCTGCCAGAAATGCCTTTGCAGACAAAATGGCTAAAGAGGCAGCTGGTCTCCCCGTCTTCACTCCTGAGGGTCAGTATGTCGCCTTTTCTAACAGTACCCCAATCTGTACCCCTCCAAATGACAGCAGTACCAGGCCCTCACTACCAATAGTGGATGGTTTCTGAATCAAAGAAAATTCCTCCTTCCTGCTTCACAGGCATGTACTGTCCTTTCCTCCCTTCACGATAATTTTCACTCAGGCTATAGACCCTTAGTTTGATTGCTTAAGCCTCTCTTTTCTTTCCTAGAAAAATTTAACTATCACCACGCAATGTCCTAGCTGCCTTGCATCCACCCCTCAGGGTTTCCTTAGACCTCCTCCTTTCCCTACACCAGGCACAGGGCTTTGCTCCAACTCAGGACTGGCAAATTGATTTCACCTCCATGCTGCCGGTGTCAAAGACAGTACCTCCTGATCTGGGTCAGTACTTTTACTGGGTGGGTTGAAGCCTTTCTTCCAACTCAGAAAAAGCTTCAGGAGTAGTTAATTCCTTTTTAACCAACATTATCCCCTGATTTGGCCTTCTGCATCCATCCAGTAAGACAATGGTCCAGATGTCATTAGTCAAATCACCCGGGAGGTAGCCAAGTCCTGTGGGGTCCAGTGGAACCTCCACACCCCATAGCAGCCTCAGTCATCTGGAAAGGTAGAAGGAGCCAGTGGCCTCCTCAAGGCACACTTTACTAAGTTTACACTTCAGTTCTCCCTGCTCCCAAAGATTGGGTCTCCCTGCTCCCAGTCACTTCCACATCTGAGCTACCCCTTTGGGAGCCCACAGGTTACAGCCCCTTCGAGTTTTTTATGGCTGCACCCTCCTGCTTGGGCCCAACATCAGCCCAGGGGCCAGCTCTGTTGGTTATCTTGCAGTCCTTCAACAAGCCCGAACAGAAATGACATGCCATTAACCTACTCTTTCCCTCTCCAGATGCCCAGCCTTTTGAAGACAAACTCACCAGCAAATACATTTTTATTAAAGATTAAAACACCTGGTCCTTACAATCCAAGTGGACAGAACCCTATGTCATCGTCTACAGTACCCTGATGGCTGTCCATCTAGGAGACCGTTCCTCTTCAGTGGGTGCATCACTCCTGGGTAAAACTGTGTCCTGCTAACAACTCACCTGACTTCTCCTGGTGGAAATTACGAGTAATATCTCCTACGTCCCTCAAACTGTCTTGAATTCCAGAAGGTCCCTAAATGCCCTGCCCCGCCTGTCCTGCCACTTCACCCACTTCCTTCATTTGATCTGCCTTGGTCTTTCTTGGTTTAGGGGTCTCTAGGAAAAAAAAATTATATATGAGGACCCTAAACACCCTCTGTTTCTACTATGCATTCTCCTGTGGATTTTACTTATAATCCAGGTATGGCTTCGCATCAGTTATCTTTTGCCTCAGGGGTGGAGTCATTTCTCACGCTCACATTTACCCTCACCCTAACTAGTTTCCCCTCCTCCGCTTCTCCATACTCTTTTCTCCGGCTAGCCCTTCTTTTCCTTTTGCCATGCCCCACGGTCACACTCTCACCACTTATCCCGACGGTCCCTAACTATCTCTACAAGACTCTACAGTTAACGCATTCCCTTTTAAACCAATCCAATCCTTCCCTAGCCAGAGACTGCTGGCTCTGTATCTCTATGTCTGCAGCTACCTATATGGCTATTCCTGTTCCTCCCAAAGTTTGGGTCCTCACTAACCTCACATACCATCCTCAGTATGAAACAGGAGGCCCTCTCCAACTTCTCAACAGAAACTCTTTGGTTAATTTCCCTATCAATGACATGACAAAAAAGACTCAGACGGGACGTGCAGCCCAACTCCTTCAGTCCTATATTGCCATCCTCTCCTTATATGAGAGTTCAGCAAAGCCCATACATGGTCCTATAACCACAGATACTACTCTGACCTCCCAAGCCCCTGTCTGCATTCAGCGAAATCTATCCTCTGGCACTCTGCTAGGGCACCTACTCCCCCAGCAGTGTAACTATACGCTAGTGCTGCTGGCCTCAACTGATCATGTCAATTACCGGGTCACCCAGGATGCTCCTTTCACTCAGCCTGTTCGTTTTTCTGGCCCTCCCAAGGTTACAGTAACATCACTGCTCAATAAACAGTCAGGGTTCTGTGATGGCCGCCACTTGCCATGCATGACTATACATCCATGGACTCCTTGTCACCAACCTCCCACTCGCTCAGAGTGCCTCCTTTTGCCCACCTTTAATCATTCCTCAGAGTGGCTTCTAATAGACACCCAGAGATTCTTCCTCCAGTGGGAAAATAGAACGATGGGTGCCAGTCACATCCCCCGTCAGGGGCCCTTCCAACCTCTGACAGGTGCTGCCCTGGCGGGTACACTGGGTGTCTGGGAAAAAGAAAATCAAAAACTCACACACCTCTTTAACATTCATAATCAGTTTTGCTTACCCAGCCAAGGTGTTTTTTTCCTTTGTGGGACATCAACCTACCTATGTCTTCCCACCAACTGGACTGGCACCTGCACACTGGTATACCTTAGCCCCAAAATAGACATCGCCCCAGGTAACCAGAGTCTGCCTGTCACCATCCAAGCGGAGATTCGATACCGAAGAGCCCTACAATTAATACCCCTGCTTGTGGGTCTAGGTGTCACCACTGCCACGGGAACAGGGGGAGGAGACCTAGCTACCCCACTGTCCTACTATCATTCTCTATCCCAAGATCTCTCTGACAGCCTGGAAGAAATAGCCAGATCCATCCTCTCCTTACAGACCCAAATAGACTCCCTGGAGGCAGTGACCCTCCAAAATCGTAGGGGCCTAGATCTTCTCACAGCTGAGAAAGGTGGCTTATGCATTTTTCTCAGAGACAAATGTTGCTTTTATACTAATCAGTCAGGCATAGTGCAAGATGCAGCAAAAAAGCTAACTGAAAAGGATTCAGAAATTAGACAACACACTGGGCATGGTAGTGCACGCCTATAATTCCAGCACTTGGGAGGCTGAGGCAGGAGGATCACCATGGGAGGCCAGTCTGGGCTACATAGTGAGTTCAAGGCTGATCTGAACTACACAATCAGACCCTGTCTCAAAAAACAAAAAAGAAATTGCACAATATTTATCTTCTTCTTGGACTGATTCTGGGGCTGGGCCTCATGCCTCATTCTGTTAGCCAGACCTCTTACCTCTAATCTCCTTCGCTTCCTTTTTGGGCCATGCCTCTTCAGGTAGTTTTTACAGTTCCTACAAAAACCAATTCAGGCTATCACCAGTCAGTGTGATAGAGACTGGTTCTGATCACCCCACGGTACCAATCTCTTCCCCAGAATTCTCTCCTGAGTCAGTTGTTTGCACCGCCCATGTGTCCCTCGTGAGGAAGCCATGAGAAACAGCACCCATTCCTTTACTGCCCCCCATTTATGACAACAACAACAAAAAAAGATGTGAATGTCATGCCCAACGGGTGAGAGCATTCCTGCCAAGCACAGCAGAAAACCTCAGAGAACAAAGACAGTGCCAGGTCCCAACTCCCTGGTTCCAGGAAGAGTGATTATATCCGCACTTCTCGTTGTGAGGAACGTGACCATACTTAGCCCTGCCCTATCTGTTCAAGAAGTGTGATCACACTTTCTCCACCACCCCAGATTCCACGAGACAAGATTCTTTACTTCTAAAGCCTTCGTTCTCCTCTTGCTGATTGCTGGCACTCTTTTTGGACTCAGCCCACTCTCACCCGAGTGAAATAAACAGCCTGGTTGCTCACTTGAAGCCTGCCTGGGTGGTATCTCTGTTCTCTTTCCACCTCTGATGCCAGAACGAGTAACTAAAGCCCAGGGAGTGTGGATTGTGGGTGGAGATGTGGAGGCCATCAGGTATTCTGTGGAGAGCAGTGCTGTGGTCATGGCCAGGAACTGAAATCCTAAGGATCAAGGTTGAGGGTGTTGTGTTGGCTACTGCAGCATGGAGGATTAGGGATGGCACAGTCTGGAAATGTTGAGACTCAAAGCTGAAATCTTAGGGTGGCAGGTGAGACACATTCCATGTCCGGCTTGTGGGCCCTAAGATTCTGCCTCAGGCTGGGGCAAAGCTTGGGCAAGGGTGATTTCACTTAACCAATGTACAGCCAGGGTTGTATCCTTGTTCTACCTGCAGGAAGGAGGTTGAATAATTTGAATCGATGAATATGAATTTCATCAGGAAGTAGGAAAGAGGTTTGCAAGTTTGGGAGGAGTGGGGCATCTATGAATTTCCCATACTGTGGGTTCCCTGTTTATATCCGTGATTCTTTTTTTCCTGTTCATAGGTGTTGAATTTTGTTTTGGATTAAGCATTATAAAAAAGGATTGTGGGTTTATAGTACTGAAAAGTATGTATCTGTACACATCATGGGCATCCAGAAGTTGGCACTTGTACCTCTCTTTTTCACTATCCTCTCCACCAAGCGTGTCTCAGTTTTTTACAGAGAACTGTATTCTCCTTCCCTTGAACAACAGGTACATCTCTTCATGTTAAAATGCACTGGCTGTAAGTTATATTGTCTTAGCTGTGATAGGTTCTGTTTTTCTCGTCAGGTATATGAACGACTTAGAAGAGGGTTTTTGAAATCAAAAGTAACTTAAAAAATTGGTCCTCTGGGAAATGCATATGGTTGGGGACATAAGAGAGCCTGGCCTTTTCTGCTGTGCCTTCATCAGCTTTATCCCTTCATGACAGAAGATGAGCTGTTTTGGCAAGTGGGTATGTGCTCTAGGTGACAGGGCCCCCACCACTTGGCTGCCGGTAGTTAGGACCTCCACCTGCTTGATGACGGGAACATGACCGGGAACATGACCATTTGACATCCTCTTTTCTTTTCTTTTCTTTTTTTTTCTTCGATATTGTGATCTGTGGACTTTGGGTGATACTGCTGTGTCCATGTTGATTTAGCAACTGTAAAAAATGTTTCAGTCTGCTGTGGCTTTGATTGTGAGACAGTCAGGGTGTATAGGGGACTCTATTTCAAACTCAATTTTACTCTGAGTCTAAAACTATTCCAAAAAAAAAAAAATAGATTATTTCCTTGGGACAATAATCTTGTTTGCTGTCAGTGAAAAATATGAAAATAACTCGTCTTCTCAAATACTAGCATCTTCACTATACAGGTGAGAGAACCTAGACCTTCAGTGGTTTTGAGGAACCAGGGGGCACAGGTCTCCAAACTTTTAATTCATTGTCACCTGAATTATAACTTTTGACTCCATGGTCACTTTGTGAATGCTGTATCCCTGAATCTGGTGTGATATCCTTAAAATGTTGACTCTGCAAAGTTTTATTTTACACGATTACTACTACAGCAGAAATTTCTTTATAACACTGTAGCACTCTTATGGTGCATATTGCCCAGATACACTTATTTCTGAATTCTTCAGAACAACTTTACTGGTTTTTATACAAATATTAATGGAGGCCAATAAAGAAACATCTTAATTGCTATTTTAAAGACAGTCTCTCTTTACTTTTAGGTAGACTGTTCTTTATACTTCTCAGTATTCCTTCAACACATTTGTATGGGATCTTTTAAAATAAAATATTTTTTAGTATATGTGCTGCCAAAGCAAGCACTGTACTTTATCTTTTTAAAAATAGTATTCAAGGGTAGGCATGGTGGTAAATGCATATAGTCCCAGCACTTGGGAGGCTGAGGAAGGAAGATTGCTACAAGTTTGAGGCCAGCCTGGCCTACAAAATGAGTTAAAAACTAGTCTGAACTGCATAGTGAAACCCTGTCTCAAAAAGACAAAAAGAAAAGAAAAAGTATTCAAAGATCATGTGGAAAGGCTATTCATTTAATTTTTAACTTTATATTGTGAGGTATTTATCAAAATCTGTTATTAGTTTCATAGCTCATAAATGCTCCTGAATAACATTCTCTGTTTCCTAGGCCCCAGTTTCTTCATATCAATCTTTCTTCCCCATCATCAAAGACTGAATAACCTGAATTTTTCTGTTTTTCCTCTAAAGGTATAATATATATTATTAATTGTTAGAATCATCAAAATATGTCACCTTTTGACAGTTTTTACTTAACTAGATTAAGGTGAAGTGTTAAAATTTTTTTTTTTTGGTACTGGGAATCGAACTCAGGACCTCGTGCTTGCCAGGCAAGTGCTGTGCTAATGAACTATATCCCCAGGCCAATTTAAATTTTGAAGATATTATGAAGAGTCAAATTTTTCCACATACTTACTGTTTTTAAGGTATCATTTATCTGACTTCAAGACAGGAAAGGCTTTTCTTCTACTCCCTTCCCATGGGAAGATGAAATGCTAAGCATTGGTTTCAAATTTAAGGAGAATAAACTTCTAGTCTTTCATTTTTTCCCTTTTGTCACATGACTTCATAGTGTTTTCTCTTGAAAGGACTTCAGAAGATACTTCATAATTGATCAGCCTCTTCATTTTACAGGTTAAGCCAGACACATGAATGACTTGCCTAAGATCTTACAGCTAGTATTCACCCTTAGACTCTGGTATCTAACATGGGAAACATGTGGTTAATACATCTACTTACTTCTTTTTGCCTCTTTATACTTGGCACTAATGATGCTCAGCGAGTCGTTGAACCAGCTGGTCTATATGACTGCTAATGAGTGTGGCAGCCTTGCTAATACCTCTTTAAGCATAAGATTGGAACCACAGTGGTAGTGTATTTCCCCTAGCTTGTGATATTATTCCCCTGATCAGCACTGGTTTAATGTTTTTTTTTTTTTTTAACACAGGGTCTCACTGTATCGTTCAGGCTGATGATTACAGGTGTGCACTACCATGCCCAGCTACCAGCACTGCTGTATCAATTAAATCCAGTGGAGAAAGTCCTGTGGGCACCTGGTAGGGGCACTATGATATGCAGAATAATGGCCTCCTGAGGATGTTGGTGCCCCAGTCCCTGGATCCTGTGAGCATATTAGGTTACTTGGCAGAAGTGAATGGAGATTGATAATTATCTGATTTCAGAGATTACCTGGGATTAAAACAGTGGTTCCAGTGTAATCACAGGTTCCTAAAAGTGGAAGAGGAAAAAAGAAAGAACCAGAGAGATTGCTACAGGAGAAGGACTAGGTTGGCAGTTCCTAGCTTTGAAGCTGGAGGGAGAGGCTGTGAGTCCAGGGAATGTCTCCAGGGCTGGGAAAGCTAAAGAAACATTTTCCTTTCCAGCCTCAGAAAAGAATGTATCCTGTGAATACTTTGATCTCTGCATAGTAAGATCAGTGTTGGACTTGTGATTAACAGAACTCTAAGATAATAAACTTGTTATTTTAAGTCACTAAATTTGTTGGAATGTATTATGGTACCTATAGAAGACTAATAGCAAGCCTTTATACCATTCCTCAGAAAAAGATCCTGTCCTTGGTTCTCTCCGCTTCTGTTGTCTGGCTTCATTGGCTACATTGATTTCCCTATTTATCCCGACTCCATGTTCTTAGCTAGAAGTTTGGGTCGAACAATCTACTGTGAAGCCACCCACTCTCAGCTTTGGTCATCTTTATGATATGGCTGCTCAGCATCTGCTCATTGAATTTACAAAATACAACCAATGCCTAAAGTGGCTACATTAGATTTTGAAACTGTTTTGCTGTAGACTGCCACTTTCCAGGAATTCAAGATTGTATACTGACCTGGTGCTCCTAAGTGCCTTGCCCTCTTACCCATAAGAAATTATTTTGTCACCTCACAATATTTATCATGGAAATCACCTGTATGATGACTAATGATCGGTTCATGGCTTGGCTGTCTGTGTTATTTTTATGTATCAAGGGAAGCAGATTCTGAGCCGGTTACCTATTTCATTGGGCTGACATGTTCAGCAGGCTAAAGCATATATTTTACAGCCCAATTTGCTAAGATGTGATTCATACATCTGTTAGCTCTACAAATGACATAATCATGACTTGATGCAGCACCAAGTTTTTTCTCATTCCCCATGGCTGTTTTAAAATGGATTGATGACTTCCAAAAAGATGGCAGAGTGGTGAACAGCTAAGAAACAGCCTCTCCAAGATTTGCTGTTCAGACACTGGAATATAACAATTTGAGGAAGAGAAGGAAGGAAGTGGTTCCCTGGAACCTCACAAGGATCTGAAGCAAAAATTGAAGTCCACAGGGAGAGTGAAGAGGCAGACCTCAATGCAGAAGGAGGTGGCAAGCAGTGTTTGCTCCTTGAGCCCTCCTTGAGTGACTCGCTGTGTGGGAGGGGCAGCTCCAACCTGCAGATGCATGGTGACTACTGGTAACCTTAGAGAGAACTGGTACAGAGAACTGTACCAGTTGAACAGAGCAATGGGCACAGAGGACTGCAGCGGCTGGTGACTCAGGTTCAGATGCCCTCTGGGAGATGCCAGTTGGCCAGTAGCCATCTTGAAGAGGGATCAGCTGAACTCAGAACTCAGAGCTGCTTCACATTGGCTCCATCTGGCATCTCCTGGTGTCGAGGTGAGGTGAAATCGAGTTCAACTTAGCAGGTGATCGAGGAACCCGGTTCAAGCTATTAGGAGGTGCATGGAGTGTTGCAGGCTGAACAAATTGAGTTCCAGTCTCACAACCAGAAAACAACCTGAACTTCAGTGGAACTAATGGTACAGACTTACTGGGATTATCTATTACCTTGCCATAAATCTATAGCTAGCATATTGGAATTATTCAACATGGATCTGGGCTCTGCCTACCCACTCTGTCTACTAGTGACAGTAGAGACATGGCCTGAAGTGAACTGTATTTTTTCTTCTTTCTGTTTTTCTCTATTATATCTTTGTACATGGAACAACTCAAGAAGAAATAACAATCATAAGTATATATGCACTAAATTCCAGTGCACCCAACTATATAAAACAATAATTAATGGACATGAAAAATCAAATTAATCAGTACCCTACTGTTACAAATAGATCAACTATACAAAAAAAATCAAATAGAACTGAACCACACTTTTGTACAAATAGCCTTAGTAGATGTCTAGAGTGCCATCCCACATGAGAATACACATTTTTTTCAACTGAATGTGGGATGTTCTCCAAAATAGACCACAAACTGCTCATAGAACACGTTTAAGTAAATGCAAAGGAATTGAAATTATCCTGTTTTAGTTACTTTTCTCATTGCTGATACAAAATACCCAACACCCAAATTTAAAGGAGGATATGTTTATTTAGCTCACAGTTTGTAGAGGTTTCAGTCCATAATCAGTTGGCTCCAAGGCAGAGTGGCACATGGCAGAGGGGCAACTGTTCATGGCACCAGGAGACAGCAAAAGCAATGAGCAAAAGAGGGAGGGAGAAAAGGATCTCTCTGTCCCTTTCATCCAGACTGCTGGGATTAGGGCTGTGGAAATGCTTTCAGTGGACTGATCCAGCGATCACCTACCCTTAATCCTAGCATTGAACCATAAGTCAGTGACAAAGTAGACTGGAACTACCTCCAGAAAAGCCCTATCTAAAAGTGCACACACTGCCCTCTCAGGGACTTTGGGGGGCCATCTAGAGACAATAACATTCTGCCCCTGGCCCCGCAAATGCTTATGTACGTTCCTTTATGCAAAAGACATTGTTCCATCTCCAAGAATTGCCAAAGTTTCAGCATTGCTGAAAAGTTCAAGTCCCAGGTCTCTGAGATTCAAGGCAAACTCTTAGCTGTGAGCCCTTGTACAAAAGAAAAGAGAGGTAAACACTTTCAATATTCAATAGCACAAGATAGACATTACAAACAGGAAGTTACAAAGAAATAAGACCAAAGCAAGTCCAAAATCCAGCAGGGCAGATACTAAGTCCTGTGGTTCTAGGTACAACATTCAAGGCAATCTGTAGCAAGATGTGAGCTCCAAGGGGTTTGGGTGGCTTCACCCCTATGGCACTTCCAGTGGCCATAGCTTCCATGACTTCTGTCTTCCTCCTACTTTGCTCCTTCCTGGCAATTTTCCTCAGAAGATCCAGTTTCCTGGCTTCTCCAAACTTTTCTGGGATTTCCACTGCACCTTTGGCTCCACACTCATTACTTTACACACTGCTCTCTCAGGGGCACACTCAGGGGCACACTGCCTTCTGAAATGTAGTTAGAAGCCTTCCTGAGCCCCCAACTCTTGCATTATGCATGCATCTAAAACCAGCACCATGTGGATGATGCCAAAGGTCTGCTGCCAGCTAGATCAATAGCCAGGTTTCCCTCTGCCTTGGCAGTAGTAATTGTGTGTCTAGATTGCTGAACACCCTGAATCTATTTCTGAGGAACAAATTTCCTATGCTGCCTTCATTCTGGAATATGACGTGGCCACTGCCATTCTGGAACATCCTCTGGGACTCTTCTCAAAGCAAAGTCTTTTGCTTTTGCAGTTTTTGAGGCTGCAAAAGGTGGGATCCTGCTGCTTCTTATGATGCCCTCAGGCCATCTCTTCTGTTTTCCTGTTCCTTCTCAGCAATCAAGATTTCCTATGGTCTATCTTTGCAGTCTACAGCTTTACTGGATCTTCCTTCTGGCCAAACTTACAATGTTTTAAATCATTCTGCTGGACATTTTGCTCTTGATTCTCAATGTAAATCTGGCTAAAAGCCCCAAACATGCCACCACCTCAACATTAGACTGCCTTGAAATTTCTTCAGCCAGATTAATTAGCCTGTCCCTCTTAGTCTCAGGCAGTCTCTAGACACAATCAAAATGCAGACAAACTTTATGCCAAGACATCACACGCATCATCTGGAGTCTGATGACCAATGTGGTCCTTCTCATCAGAAACCCCACAAGCCTGGTCTTTACCAGCAGGATTTCTATCAGCCTTCTGAGTTCTGACCAGAATCTTCCACAAAGAGCTGCCTAAAGTGTTCCAGGTCTACTTTTTCTGCAGGTATTGCCAAACCTTCCCAAACTTCCTGAAGGCTCCTGAATCACATGGTCAAGTGTAGTCCAAGCAATGAGCCCACTTCTCTGGTGCCAAGTTCTATCTTAGTTACTTTTCTTGTTGCTGAGACAAAAAACCTGACACACAAAATGAAGGGAAGAAAGGTTTATTTAGCTTACAGTTTGTCGAGGTTTCAGTCCATAATCAGCTGTCTCCAAGGCAGGGTGGCACATGTCAGCATTCATTATGGTGGAAGTCAGCAAAAGTGACAAGACCAAAATAGGGAGACAAGTCCCTTTCTGCCACTTTTTATCTTATCCCGGCTGTTGGGATTAGGGTCATGCAAATGCAATCAGTAGACTGATCCAGCAGTCACCCACCCTTAATCCCAACACCCTTAATGCTAGCATTCAATCAGGAAGCAATTGCAAACTAGATTCAGCTACCTTTGACAAAGCCCCATCTAAAACACAAACCCCATCTAGACACAAAGCCCTACCTAGACACAAACTGTTACATATCCCATGCATATTATCAGACCATAGTGCAGTGAAATTTGAAAGTCAATAGCAAAAGAAATCATAAAGACTTCATAAACACATGGATACTAACATCCTTCTGAACCATGGGTTTCAGATGAAATTTAAGAAGAAACTAGACAATTTCTACAATTAAACGATAATGCCAGTATAACATACCAGAACTTATGGGAAGCAATGAAAGCAATCCTATTAGGGAAATTTATAGTGGTGAGTACCTGTATCAGGAAAACAGAGCAAACTCAAAAAACCAAGCTAATGTTGAATCTCAGGCCTCAAGAAAAAGAAGAGCAAGTCAAGCCCAGAGCTCATGCCAGGGAGGAAATTATAAAGAGCAGAGAATTAATGCAGTGGAGACTAAGAAAGGAATACAAAGAATCAATGAGTTGAAGAGTTGATTCTTTGAAAGATTAAATAAAATTGACAATTCTTTAGCCAGTCTTACAAAAAAAAAAAAAAAAAAAGGAAAGGGCTCAAGTCCATGCAGTACAATGAAATGGGTGAAATCAAAACAGATCCTGTAGAAATCAAAAAGATAATCCATAGCTGCTGTGAGAACCTGTATTCTAAAAAGATGCAAAACACAGATGAAATGCACAGGTTCTTAGATACATATGAATTATTAAAGCTCCATCAAGAAGATATAAAAATTCTAAATAAACCAACATCAGTCAGTGAAATTGAAGATGTAATAAAAAAACCTACCAACAAAGAAAAGCCCAGGCCATGACAGAGTCACTGCTGAATTCTACAAGAAATTTAGAGGTGACCTAATGTCACTATTTCTCGAACTCTTTAATGAAATTTAATAGGAAGCAGTACTCCTAAATTCATTCTTGGAAGCAAGCATTACCCTGATACCAAAACTAGAGAAGGATCCCACCAAATAAGAGAACTACAAGCCAATCTCTCTAATGAATATAGGTGCAAAAATCCTCAATAAGATACTGGCCAACAGAATGGCCCAAATCATCAAGAAGATTATACACCATGACCAAGTAGGATTCATCTCAGAGATGCAGGGTTGGCACAACATACGCAAATGAGTAAGTGTAATATACCATATTAACAGAGCCAAGGACAAAAACCATATGGTCATTTCAATAGATGCAGAAAAAGTGTTTGACCAAGTCCAGTACCAAATTGTGATGAAAGCCTTACAGAAAAATTTGAACAGATTGTCTTTATCTCAATCTGATAAAAGCCATCTATGACAAACCAACAACCAGCATCATACAAAGATGGAAAGCTTTTACTCTAAAATCAGGAGTAAGGCAAGGATGTCCACAGTCACTATTCTTAATTCATTATGGTTCTGGAAGCATTAGAGCAATTAGGATAAAAAAATGAAAGGAGTAAGGATAAGAAAGGAAGAAGTAAAATTATCATTATTTGTGGATGACATGATACCCTACATAGAAGACCCCAAAAACCCCACCAAGAGACTTCTAGATATAATAACCAAATTCAGTAGTGTAGGTAGATAAAAAGTTAACACTCAAAACTCAATGGCATTCCTGTACACAAGAAACTCACTGAGAGAGAAATTAGGGAAAAAGCCCCTTTCATAATAGTATCCAAGAAAAAAAAATTCTAGGGATTAATGTAACAAAGGCAGTAAAAGACCTTTACATTGAAAGGTACAGTACTCTGTAAAAGGAGGTTGAAGAGGATATCAGAAAATGGACAAATATCCCTATCCCTTGTTCTTGGGTAGGAAGAACCAATATAGCCAGAATGGACATACTTCCAAAATTGTTACACAGATTTAATGCAACGCCAATCAAAATACCAATAGCATTTTCATGAGTTAGAGAAAAATATCCTAAAATTCATTTGGAACCAGAAAGAGACCTAGAATAATAAAAGCAATTCTGGGCATCAAAGGAAAGGCAGGGGAATCACAGTCTTAGACTTAAAATTATACTACAAAGCTACTGTGATAAAGATAGTATGGTCCAAATTATAGCAGAAACAACTCCAAACATACTCAGCCATCTAATGTTTGACAAAGGAGCCAAACGTGGTCACTGGAAGAAAGACAGCCTCTTTAATAAATTGTGCTGGGAAAACTGCCTTTCCACACGCTGAAGATTAAATCTAGACCCATGTCTTTCGCCATGCACTAAAATAAAATTGAAATGGGTCAATATCTAAATGTTAAAATAGAAGCATTAAGTAGAATAAGTAGAACTCTTTAAAACTTTGGTGTCGGTAAAGACTATGAACAAGACCCCAGTTGCACAGGAAATAACGTCACGAGTTAATAACTGGGAGCTCAAGTTACTAAAAAGCTTTTGCACAGCAGAAGAAATCACCAACAGAGTTAAGTTAAAACCCACGGTGCGGGAAAAAATTTGCCAGCAGTTCCTCAGACAAAGGACTACTATCTAGAATATGTAAAAAACTGAAGAAACTCAGAACTCCCCAAATTTAAAGACCCAATCCAGAAATGAGCATCTGAAATTAATCAACACTTCTCAGGTGAAGAAGTAGAAACGGCAAATAAATATATGAAAAAATGTTGAACATCATTTGTCATTCGAGAGATACACATTAACACTGAGAATACATCTCCAAAAAGAATAAAAATTATCAAAAAATCCACCAAAAACAACTGCTGGAGGGGCAGTGGGGAAAAAGGAACCCTTCTTCAGTGTTGGTGGGAGTGTAGAGTGGTGCAACCACTGTGCAAATCATTGTGCAGATTCCTCCAAAAACTAAAACCAAAAGTTCCATTTGACCCAGCTCTTCTGCTTCTTGGTAGCTTCCCAGAAGATTTAAAAGCATTATTCCACAGTGATAAACGCACACTCATGTTTATATTGGCTGAGTTTATAATAGCTAAATCTAGAAAACTGCCCAAATGTCCTTCAACCGCTGAATGGATAAGGAAGATTTTTTTTTTAATACAATGGAGTATTACTCTACCATAAAGGAGGATAAGTTTGAGAGGTTTCTAGCTAAATGGATGAACCTTGTGATCATACTCTTAAGTGAAGTACACTGGAAACACAAGTTTAAATACTGTATTGCTTCTCTGGTGTGAGAAACGGAAAGTGTAAGCAAGCACCAAAATGTATAATAGATATTGGGAAATGGGAAGAAAACGTTCAAATGAGAAGGCAACAGAGAATGGGGAGAACAGAGGGAAAGAACAGGGAAAAAAAGAAGGAAAAAGATGGAAACGAAGCTCTCATAATTAAGGAGCAGAAGAGAGGTTGGGGGGGGCAATGGGAAAGAGGCAAGATATATCATGTATAGTTACAAATGCCCTATGATGAATGTTAGCATTATATCTAAAATTTATTGATAAAAACACATGATAGTGCAAGGGTTGACCAATATCGACTGTGGGCCAAGTCAAACCACTACCTGTTTATTGAAAATAAGGTTTTGTTGTGAACAAAAAATTCTGTCTGAAGGCTATAATACTAATCCCAACCGAGCACTGGTGAAACCAGGCACAGACTTCGGATTAAAAAATAAAAGATTAAAAAAAAATTGATCCTGAAAGAACTAAAAATATCTCATCACTGTGATATATGTTCGTCTATGTTCATCGCTGCCCAATTCATAATTGTTAGATTGTGGAAGCAGCCTAAATGCCCTTCGACTGAGGAATGGATAAAAAAGTTGTGGTATTTCTACATAATGGAATACTACTCAGCTATAAAGAACAAACTAGACATTTTTGCCCTCGGATGAATGCTGAGGATATGCTTCTCAAGGAACTGAATAAGTCACATATACATGACTATCGTATTGTTGCACTGGTGTGATGAACTGAAACAAAACCTATGTATGTATAAAAATTAGTTGGGACAGTTAGAGAAAAAGAAAAAGAGAATGTTTATTATTTGATATTTGGATCCAATTTTGCTTTTTGAATTACATTTTTTTGATTCTGCCTGAAAAAAAATAGGTCTTGAAATCTTTAAAACAAACAAACAAAGAAACAAAAAAAGCAAGACAATTTAGCGTATTGGTAATGAATTTTTTTTTATCCAGTTATGCATTGAATAATATAAATTTCCCTCTGAATCCTATGTAGGTGCATGATTAAATTTTGATAAATTATTTTCTTATTTTTATTTATTTCACATTCTTAAAATTTTTCTGTTCAGATGTTGTATTTGGACTATAATATTATAAATGTGTTCTTTTATGTCCCAATATATTATAATTCTGCCTTCTGCTTCTGATTCTTTGCTAAATTTCATTGTAATTTGCCAGTATACATTGTTCACCTTCTGTTTCATTAAATTTCTTAGTGTGTGTTATAAAAAAAAAATAGAAAAATGGGGCTGTAGTTTAAAACTGAAAAAAAATTGATTGGTATTTACTCAATTTTGCAGAAGTGTCAATGGATTAGTGTGATGTAAATTAGCTACAGTAGACTCTCCCCACCTTTCTAAATGATAGTAAGTACCTTAAAAACAAGTTTCGCTCTGGGAGAACATTTGTAAGTCAGATTTGATCATAACTCAGACAAAGTGAGTCTTACAGACCTGTAACACAAATGTGCAATGTAAAGCATAAAAAACCAGACAAACTCAAAAATATAGTGCTTGAGTGTGTTTCAGTAGTTTACAGCACTGTACAGTGAGCACACAGCAGCACACCTGTGATAATGTCCGGGAGACGCATGAACTTCCATGATTTGTTCACATCTATGAGGGTTTGTAATGGGAGTCCATTAATATCTGTGAAAAGCTTGCAACTCGAATGTTCCTAAGTTGGGAACTTGCTGTTATATAATTCTTTATGTGACCTGAAGGCTTGAATTCACCCCAAGTTCTTGTTTTCTTGGCAAATTATATGTTAAGCTTACCAGTATGACAGAATCCAGGATTCTGACTTCATGCATTTGCTTCTTCCCTACCAGGAGGTTCTTTTTACTGATGAAAAATTTCTTGGCTTACTGTGATGTGAACACCTTGCTGGGTCCTTCTTTCTGCCGGTCCACTAATTCCTCAGGCATAGAAAAGATAATAGTGCATATCTTGATAGACCTGAGGGACATTAACCGCATGGACTTACTCATTCTTCCAGGTAGTACATTATTGAGTCTTACTTTTTTGTCTTTTATCCATTATGACTTTCCCTGCCTTTTAATCATGATGCTTAGACTATTTATATTTAATTTGGTTATCAATATGATTATATTTAATTCTTATCATCTTGCTCTTTGTTTTCTGTGTCTTACCTGTTTTCCAGTTTTCATGTGTTTTTGCATTCTTTTGGGATAATAGAGTATTTTTGGGATTCCATTTTATAACAGTTATTGAGTTATAAACCATACCTTTTGTTTTTAGCAGCTACTGTAGGGTGACATATCTCTTAAGTTATAATAGTCTACCTTTAAATAATGTATCATTACTTGAAATAATATGCCATTTCACACAAGAACTTTAAGCACAGTTTACTTCTATCCTAACCCTCATCTCATGATATTTTTTGTCACATATTTTACTTCTATATGTCATAAAATCTATAATACATTATTATCAAGTGTACTTTAAACAGTTAAATAAAGACCATTAAAATTAGAAAATGGACTTGTTTATTTTTGTAATTCTAGGTTTCTAATTGGCATATATTTTGCTTTTGTTTGTTTATTTATTTATTTATTTTTGAGACAAGGTCTTACTATGTACTTCAGGTTGGCCTCGAACTCGCTATGTAGCCCAGGCTGACCTTGAACTCACACTGATCTTCCTGCTTCAGCCTTCCGAGTTCTGGAATTACAGATGTGCACCACCATGCTCAGCTTTGCCTTTATTTTTGGAAGATATTTGAGCTGGGCATGGAATTTTAGATTGACTTTTTTTTTTTTTTAATTCTAGGTCTACAATCTATTCCTTGGACAGTGTTTTTTGACACACAAACTGATTTCCTACCCTGTGAGAACCCTTATCTCTGACCACTGAATTGGAGCAAGGTGCTATAGAAACACACATGCACCGTGACTTCAAATCATCTCTCCCTTGCCTGAGGGGTGAGGGGTGGTGCAGAATGGTGAATGGAGAGCCCCTTGTCAGGAAGGATGTGTGAGCCTCCGGAGCAGGCATGGTGCCTCCCACTCAGGTGCCCCTTTCTACACTCTGGCCAGTTTGTGCTATTGTTGAGTGTCTGTACCTGAGCAGGGATGCTAGTTTCCCCCTGGTTCCAGGGAATGAGCTAGGATGCTATAATCTAGGCTAGTGGTGGTGAACTCTTTAGAGATCGAGTGTCAAATTGTGACCCAAAACCCATTTACTTATTGCAAAGTACCAACACTGCAATTAAACCTGAATACTGAGTTTTAGTTTAGAAAAAACAACTCATATATCAACATCTTTTGTCTTAAAAGAAAAACACAATAACACATGTGCAGGAGGTTCCCCAACACTGTTCTAGGTAAAAGTGATGATGGTGTGAATTATAGTCATTCTGATTGAGGTGGCTTAGCTAAATAGTGATAGAAAACTGAGAGGCAGTAGACAAACAGGGATGAGAGAAATAATAGGAATCCTTGGCTACACCAGCCCCAGTCTCCACTTTCTTCTGTTTTGTGTAATCGAACCCTAACTTACCTGGCCATATTGTTGCTCAGTGGCAAGAAAGAGAAAAGATTGCGTTTTCCATTTCTTTTTATAGCTAGGTGTGGCTGTAGTATTACATTTGGACTAGCAAAATGAAAATGGAAGCATTGCGTGCAAATGCTAAAAAGTATGAGTAAAAGGTTTGAGCCCAACTTCACTTTTTTACTGGCTGTTTGGTGTATGTGACATCCAGAGCTCACACAGCCAATCTTGGGCCTTAAAGCTGAGACACACATTGAGGTCACTATCATGGAAAGAGCCCCTGACATTGTGAGCTGCTATCAGCTGGGCTCACTTCAGCTTGGCTTCTCCGTTGTGAGAATATAATCGATTTTTATCATGTGTAGCCCTTTGGCTTTGTCTGTTGTCCGCTCCTGGGTTTGTTCTTTGTGCAGCTGAACCAAATTCTGACTAATAAGGCAGCCTGACAGGCGTTTATCCAGAAGACTGAGGAAGTGGTGATACACTTGGTAAAGTTAAGGAGCACACAGAAGAAACCAATAAGTTGGGGGCTCCCAGAGGTTCTCTAAAGGAATTCTATACTGATGTGGATCTTCAATTAAATATTTTTAAATGATCACAAAAATATTAAAAGCTGTATTTGAATATTTTGTTTTCTTAGGCATAAGAAGCACTGATCTCATACATTAATTACTTTAGGAATTTGATGACTTAGTATTAGATCATAATGGAGGTCTGAAATATCAAGGCTCCCTCTGCCTCATTTTCCTGTTTGCTAATGGAGGTACAGGTGTGAGCCACATTCCTGAATTATAAAGTAATTTTTAGGTTTGGAATCCTCAAAAGATAACGAAATAAAATATGCAGGTATTTATATTTATGAAGTGCTGTTTTCTCCAGATTAGATCTTTAGCTTCAGCCACTAACTGCTAAATAACTTTGATTATGTATTTTTGATATTACATGTCAGAATTATTACTGCACCTAAGAAAAATTAAATTTACCCTTTTGCTTTATTCATTATAGAACTCTCAAATGCCAGTAGTTTTGAAATATAGATTTCACTATGCTTTTTTTTTTTTCCTTTTCAGGATTGTCAAAGAATGTTCAGAATGTGTGCATACACACACACATTTGTCTTTGTTTTAAATTATTTTTTACCTCTGATCTTTCTATCTTTCTCCTTCAGGACAAATATGATGGATTTGTGCTGGTAGTTTTAAGCTTGAAGCCTTCAAGAAGCACTTTAAATGTCTTAAGCAAACTTGTTTTCTCTCTCATCTTGTCTGATACTGATGAAAGGTACCCTCCCCCTCCCTGAGTTGCCCTCCCACTGTCTCTCTTTCTGTCTCCCACCCCCAATCTGTGGGCACCTGAGTGTGCCTCTTTTTATGCTTTTAAGGCATGTTTTCTCTAGGTACAGTACTGGCAAACACGTTGGAATTTGAATGACCCAGGCCGTCTTTCACAGTGGTGTCTGTGGGTGGGAAAGGAAACTGTAGGGCAGGTTCCCAGCTTGAGCCCATGTAAAGCATCCTGGGGAGCCGTGGTCGGAACTCAGGTGGCTTTGAGGAGGGAGGTAAGTTAATAGCAGAGGATGCTGCCAGAAACAAGCACATAAAAGAAGAAAAGAAATGGAAACAGTAAGACCATTGATAACAAAACACAGGCAGGAATAGAATTTGGGGCCTCTATGGAAATTCTGAGAAGCTAGAGACTCAAAGCTGAGACTGCTTCAGTTTTCCTTTGATGTAACAGTCTTCAAACAATGGTAAGGCACAGGCTGGTATCAATGTAGAAACTCACCATATTATATCACAGTGTTTTTTTTTTTTAATACTTATATTATAGCGTAGATACACAGAGCCTTTTCCTCCAAAACTGTGTCTCAGTGACAACAAAGGCAAGCATACTTGAAACTGAATTGACAGCTTTGTGGCTGTAAAGATAAATATAGCACTTTTCAGGTAGTTAATTCATGAATAACCAATGAACCAGCAAAGGACAAAAAGTGACATATGGCAGGCTGGTGTAGATTAAGTGTGATTGTCACATTCTCCTCCCTTTTTTCCTTTCTCTGATTTATTGGAAGAAACAAAGCTAAGCTCATGCAGTCATGACACAGTACACCTGGAAATTTTTAATTAGGCAAAGGGTTAACAGAGTTTATTCATTGTCTGTTTTTTAAATAGTTTAGCCCAAGTTGTTTGTGTTACTTAAAATTTTACTCAAAAATGAAAATTAGACTTGAAATCCTGAAATAAACTGATAAAGTGATTTTTATTTTATAAACTTAGGATTAAATCAGTATTTCCAAGTAATACTTAGAGAGTTAATTTTGTCAGAATGTCTGTTAATAAATCACAAATACATCATATTTGTCCTGAAGGAGAAAGATCAGGTTTTATTATTTTTAACAAATAATTACCAGATTTAATGGAGATTTTCAGGTAATTTTGAGGTTTTCAGAACAGTGTACTAAAGAGACACTGTATTTGTCCACAACCCAAATGATAACTCTGCCACATTAAAAATCATCTTCCTTTGGCAGTTGGTGAAGGTTGAGGTGTTTAATCCGTTGAGATGGTTTGCAGCCTTGTGCTTCTCTCCGTCTTTGTCTCAGGACTCTGAAAGATTTAACATTCAGAGGCTCCTCATAGCCTGACTTTTACCTCTCTCAGTACCACCCTACTCTTTCCAGACCATTTGAAATTGGCAACAGAATTAGCAGTCAGGTTTGATTAAGTATGCAAGACACAAAGAATTAATATTTGCTTCGAATGGCATGCTCAGCGTTTCTTCTCATCCCCACCCCATCTTCCTCCATAAAAAAAAAAAAAAAAATAGATTCCATGAACCTGCTCATAGAAGTGCAGCTTCCCATCTGAGTATGAAAATTTTGTGTATTGTGAATCGTGTGCTATATGTGTTTTGCATATTTTAATGAGAGTTCAGGAGTCAAGGTCAGAGTTGGGTTGAGTATGTAAGATAGGGCAGGAGAGAATGGTGCATTGTTTGAAAGTTAAGTCTATGGGAGCTGGATGTCCATAGTACCAGTTTTGTCCTTTTCCAAGAAATATTTACAGTGATGTTTGTGATGAAATTTACCATGGCTAGGTAGCAGTCGTGATGGAGAAGTTGTAAGAGACACACGTTTTATCTTTTTGGTGGAATAGAGAAATCTGTCACTCTGAGGAAGCCCAGTAGGTTGTATGAGGAGATGAATGTGAAGGGAATATAGCCTAAATAGAAGTTTTATCAGAACTCAGTCTCTGTCCCTGTGGTGCCTTTGTCCATTCCAGGTTCTGAATTGTATTATAGACTATCTCAGAGCTTTTAGAGCAAGTCAAGAGCATGTTTGGCTAGGCATGGTGTTGAACACCTGTAATGCCTGCACTTGGAAGGCTGAGGCAGGAGGACCTCTGAGTCTGAGGCCAGCCTGGGCTACAAAATGAATTCAAGACCAGCCTGAACTGCATAGTGAAATCCTATCTCAAATAGAAAAAAAAAAAAAAAAAAAAAGCATAGTTGTTACACAGTATAAAGAGTGCTGAGTTTTGAATGAGGAATCTAGTATGCTAGTTAAGAGCATGCACTGTGACTCTGTACTGTCAGATGATGACATTTTGTTTGTCAAGGATGGCTCGCCTTACAACCACCTGCCTTTGTAGTCTGTGACCTTGATACTCCTCCGTGGAGAGGATGAATTTCCATCCTCTCTTCTTGAGTCTGCCCAAGCTCATGACTAGTTTATGACCAATAGGATGTGGTGAAAGTACTGTGACGACTGAAGCGAGGCCAGAAGAGGTGGTGTAGCCCCGCCTTGTTAGCTGAGACACTTGCTTTCGGATCTCTGTGCTGTCATGGAAGGTGTCCTGTTCTGAAGCTTACTGTGCTATGAAGAAAGCCCAGACCACTGGGAGGCCATCTGCAGGTGTTTGCGGTGACAGCTCCAGTGACAATTCTGGCAGAGAGTAGCATAGTAGCATCAAGAATCACACATGCAGGTGAAGATTGCCCATGCTGATCCCCGCCCCCAGCCATGGGATCATCCCTCGTTGTCAGGTCTCCTCCGTTGTGGCCTCAGATGTTGCACATTGTCTTCTCTCTAATGTCCTGACCCATGGAGTCCATGAGTATGATAAACCTGTTGATTTAAGTCACTACATTTTGATTTAATTTGCTATACAAGAATAGTAGCTTGAGGGGTGGGGGAGAAATGTCTATTTGAGTTTTTTCTCCATTTTTGAATTTGTCTGTTTTGTTGTTGTTGAATTGTAGGAGTTCTTTATAATCTGTTTATTAACCCAGTGTCAGAAATGTGTTTTGAAAATACCCGCCTCCCATTCTGTGTTGCTTTTTCACTCTGATAGTGTTCTTTCATGCACAATTTTATGTTTTGATTTGGTATCATATCCAGGCAACCACTGTCAAATCCAATTTGTGGAACTTTACTTCTGTTTACTTCTAAAAGTTTTATATTTTAGCTCTTATTTTTATATTTCTGATCAATTTGAGTTAATTTTTATATATGTTGTGAGGTAAGAGTCCAACTTCATTCTTTTGTACGTGAATATTTAGCCTTCCCGGCACAGTTTGTTGAATTCCTCCTTTAGTTTTGTGCTGGTAATTCTTTACTGCTTTGTCATTTTTTAAAAAGCACGTTTGAAAAGATGTTTTAAAGTGCTGTATAGAGTTTAAATTGTTCTCAGCAAGACAGTTGAGCTCTAGAACCTAGTTCACCTTTGTTTGTAATAGGAAATTTCATTAATATTTTAAACCAATTGGATGAGGGCACAAGTTGTGCCCTAAATCGTATAAAACGTGTGTAGGGAAATAGCTTCTAGTCAGCATTCTTAGTTTTAAAGTGCCATTTGGCTGCAATTTTCATGGGAAAAAGGTACAGCTCATCAGCTCTTTTTTCTTTTTTTGTGTGACCCAATCGATAGTTAAATTCTGTGTTAGGCTACAGACCTTATTAAGTGGTTAGTTGGAAAGCAAAGACATGTTTTTCTGTCCAGACTGTGTACAAATAGTACAAGCCAGCTACTGATTAACATCCTGGTTTTGCTGGACTTCAGGATTCTTTGATAAGAATTTTCATGTGAATTTGCTTGAACTATGTGTAGTACTTTTTCCTTTGAAGCGTGGTCTTTGTGTGACAGACATTATCCCCCTGCCATTCAGAGCAGTGAGTGAGTGGTCCTAAAGTGTTCAGCTGGTAATTTGTTACATATGAAAAGTGAATTAAAGTTTGTAATTAATTTGCTTTTATCATTTACACCTAATCTTGTAATAGTTTTGTTGAACTGGGAAGAAAGTGATGGTGTTAACAGCGAATGTATTTATTTACTCTATAGCCTGGCAAGTATTTGTGATTATAAATGTTATCTGTCCTGTGGATAGGGAAGGAAAGTAAGACTGTGAAGGGCTGCACCTGTGCTGGGGATTTCCAAGAACACAAAATGTAGTATCTGTTGAAAATAAACTTGGATGATTGACCATTCACCTTTGAAGTTACCCTCAAGCGGAAAGAAAACTTTGATAAATAAGGAGGGAAAGGGGTTGAAAGGGGTATAGGGGAATAGGAAAAAAAAAAAAGAATCAAGTTATACTATGTACAGGTACAAGTTCCCTATGATAAATGGGATCATTATGTATATCTAAAATGTACCTATATACTTAATAAAAAATTCAGAAAGAGTAAAATTAGCCTCAACTAAGTAATTAATATCAATTTCATCAACTGTTTTTTAAATCTCCAATACTCATGCCATGGTTCTGCTGTGGAGCGTACAGACCTGGTTGGAGAGAGGTGGTCACAGGAAGTCTGTCCTTGGATGTGCTGAGGGTAAACTCTCACACAAGTCCTGCATATTTACTCCCTCTGTGACTAACTTGGTAAAGCCTATTCATGAAGGAAATCTTGTCCTTGACGCAGGTCCATTTGTCACAGATCACACCCTCCAACTTGAGAATTACATCAGGCTGAAATTATGAACAAAGCAAATTGCTATGTTAATTCTTTTTAGACATTAGGAGTGGTTACTATCACATTGCCCACAGTAATATCACCAGCAGTTTTATATGTCCATGACGATTTCTCCAACTCTCCCTTAAAGCTCTAGAGCTTTATAAAGTCCTTTTCACTTTTGAAATAAGAAAGAAATAATCTTTATTGCATATTAAGTGCTTTTCCCATGCCAAACATTGTGTTATATTGAACCCAAGATGAGTAACACACAGTGTCTACTTCTAGGCAAACAGAATCTTGCTAGGACCATATAACACATGAAAGAGAACAAAAGCTTACTCAGAATTGAATTTTAACAATAAATTTGATTTTTATGAAAAATTATCTTAGTTATTGGTGATGGAAAAATTTATACTGTGTTATACTGAAGTATCAGAGCTCTTATTAGGTGGTGGAAAAGGAAGACATTTAAAAATTCTACTTAGGAAGCCTTATTGAACCCATTTTTTTAATTTCAAAGATTGATAGTCCTCAGAGTTACAAAGATTATTAAGGTCTGGTTACCCCCACGTGATACGCAAAGTGTAAGAGCATAAGAACAACTCACAACTATCTTCCTTTTTTACAAAATACACATTGCTTTTAATGCTTTCTCTCCTTTGTTTTTCAAAACAGCACCTTTTGGGCTTTCCAGCTGGGGTAATGAAGGCCTAGAGAAACTCAGTGAAGAGTGGAATAGATTCTTAGCCTAATCCTGTATTGCTGCATTGTCTTTGTGAAATACCAATTAATTGTGGAGGAATTAGGTAATCTATGTAATAAGCTATGTGTGGTAGCACAAAGGACTTTGTGTGACCCTTCGAATAAATCTCATATTTGTCTTTGAGTCACTATGCCTCAACAAAGTGGCTAAGCAAGATCATTTAGTAGTTTGATGATACTGAAAAAAATTAGGTATTTACATTTACTATTTGGACATACATTTGTTGAGTGCATGATATAGGTCAGACACTGTACTAATTGAGAGTTCTGTTTGGTTCCATTGTTATGCACTTAGTAATTTAATCATGCCTAATTAAAAAGATTTGGAAGTACAGACAGGTGTGAAGATCCAGAAAAACAAATGATACTGAGACACCACTTGACTCCCAGTAGAGCACTAGTTGGAAACCTATGACACTCATGTTATGTGTTTTTCTTTCAAGACAAAAGACATTACTGAATGAATTGTTTTTTCTAAGCTAAAACCTCAGTACTCAGGTTTAATTGCAGCGTTGGCACTGTGCGATCAATAAGTGGGTTTTGGCTTACAGTTTGGGAAGTTGGTCTCTAAAAGGTTTGCCATCACTGCATTGGGGTATAATTCCTTTCCCTACACAATAACAGCAGGATGTCAAGCAGTATGTTTTGTGATCAAATACGACATCAGATTTAAACCAGGAGCTGAAATCTGTTTGGGAAAAATATCTGTTTTTCTCCATTCATTCCCCATTGAAGTTGTAGTTCACAGTGGTAATAATGGTACAGCTTATGAAGTGTGAAGTATTTGAAAGTAAAAGAAGCTGGTGTGATGGCACACTCCTGTCATCCCAGCACTCAGGAGGCTGAGGTAGGAAGATCTCTGTGAGTTTGAGGCCAGTCTGGACTAGATAGTAAGACCCTGTCTCAAAAAACAAAATACCAAAAAAACAAAAAACAAAGCAAAAACAAAAACAAAAACATGCAAGAAAATAAAAGAAAAATAAAGAGAACATAAGGGCCAGATGTGCTGGTGCGTGCCTGTAGTCCCAGCTTTTGAGAGGATGAGGCAGGAGGATCACTACAAGTTCAAAGCTAGCCTGAGCTACATAGTGAGTTCAAGGCCAACATGAACTACATAGCAAGATGCTGTCTCAAATAACATTAAAAGAAAGAGAGCAAGAGAACATAAGGAAATGTTAATAGAATGATAAATGTTAGTTGGTTTGCACTGTTGGAAGCACTGTTCCACTTTAGATATATTATTCTATGGAGAGCTGATCTCAACTGATGACCAACTCTGGTAACAGGCATGTTGAAGATATGAATAACTTTGGAACAGTGTTTAATCTCAAATCAGTGGTTTTATCAAGGGTAGAACAGGGAGGAGGGGTCTAATGCTGAGGCAGGAGGTTAGGATGTGGCAAAGCTGCTGGGAAGTGCACATGACCTATTAATCACAGATTCAGGATGCATGCTGAACAGTTTCCAAACTCTGCACCTGGTACCAATCAGAGAAGACTGTCTTCAGTTTTTCTGGCACAAGATCAGGTAGATTGTTGATAGGACAGCCTAGATCTGACTTCTGAATGGGGGATACAAAAGACAGTTGCCATTAACCTCATGACCACTGCATTTTTTCTCAGTGGCCCAATCTGCATTCTGCAGAGCTTACTTTTCTTACCTTTAATAACTTTAATAAATGTATAATTTCATTATCTCTTGCATGTTTTCTTGCCTAATTCTTTGTTCAGAACAAGAACCTGGAAAGACCCAGGCTCCAATAATGCTCTCTCTTTTTTATTTAAGAGAAAATAGATACAGAAGATAGAAACAAAAAGCAAAAAAGACAGACAAACAACAATAACATATCTGATACGATAACATTGTAGGTTTGCACACTGAGGTGGTTGAAGTTTGACAGTAGTTACAATATTGCATATCGTTACCGTCATAGGGGTTGATCATATTGACAGATATAGACATGTAAGATTTATCAATTCAGGAATATTAACTTTTCTTTTTCAATAGCTAATGTATTTAGTACTACAGTTTTTTTAACTGTCTTATTTATGAGTATTTATATATTTATGTCTTTTTCCTTTTCCCTTCCTTCCTTTCCCCTTAGAATACCTCTTGTTATCATTGAAATAACTACCCATAACATCAGGTCTAATATAATCAAGCAAAATAGTTCAGAGTGAAACCACTAAAGGATAAAAGAATGGTCATACATAAGAGAAACAAAAAACTAAAGGGATAAACAAACATCAACAACATATCTGGTACTGTAAAATTATAGGTTTAGGAATTTAGATGGTTGGAATTTTACAGTAGTCGCATCGTTGTATATCGTTACCATTAAGGGGGCTGTTCAGATTGACAGGTAAAGACATGTAGTATTGATCTGATCATATGAATATCAACTGTTCTCTCTCACCAGTTTATGCATTTAGTAGTATAGTCTTTTAAACTATCTTATGAATACCCTCATATAAAACTATGTCTTTTTTCCATAGCTTCCTTCCTCGGTTCCCCTTGTAATACCTCTTACTATCTTCAAACTAAATGCCCTTACCAATTGGCCAAAATTAGTGGAACGAAATAATACTGAATAAAACCAATAACAAATAAGGTAATGGAGGCAATACATAGTAATGCAATGTTGATTTCTATAACATCTCATGTTAGCTTCAAGGCAGTTGCCTATATCATCTGTTGTAACACAATCATACTAAGATAGGTTAAAATCCCTCAGAACAGAGCAGCGAAAGTAATACCTGGTTTTGAAGCAAGGTGATCATGTATCACTGAAGGCTACCCTTATAAATTTTGTTATCTTTACAATAGCTGTCTTTGTTATCATTTATGATAAAGATA
>RJWM01005871.1:66340-80780 GCA_004363535.1 Dasyprocta punctata | reverse complement strand
CTGTATTTCTTAATCTTCATGAATTTTGTGGCTTTTTTGTCATCAATTTCTAGTTTCAATGCTCTGTATCTCATAATACATATAGAAGATGACCTGGGCACCTCTCCTTGAATGCAGAACAATTGCTGCAACATTAGTTAAATTGAGTCTTATTTCCATATATTGATAGATACAGAGCAGGCTATGCTAGTCCATTCTCCTTTCAATTCACTCTAAGCGATGCAAAGAAGGCTAGCTAACGTACTGTTATGTAATGCTTGAAGCCAACCTGACAGTTTCCTGTTTCCTTGCATAGTGCTCTCTGTAAAAGATCGAGCACAGTGGGATGGCACAGCCAGTCAGCTCTAGGAATGTCAGCTGGGTATGAGCTTCAACATCAGAGGTTATGACTTCCCAGGGCACAAAAGTTTACATATCAGAAACTGAAGCAATAGCCTCCTAAAACACCCTAATTGAGTTACATAGACTGATCCTTCTACATGTCATTCTTCCTGCATATTGCAAAGATGCTTTTCTCCCCACCCGGCTAGCCAGCTCAAGTTACTCACATAGTTCCCACCATCCTGTCACTCATCCTTGAACCATTTCCTTCTTCACAAGATAATAAAGTCTGGAGGAGGCCCTGGATCAAGGCCTTTGTCCACATATCCTCACTTGGATGGGACTTAGGACCCCTCGGCTGCCCATAACTTTGAGTATGTCTTAGGTGTCTTTACTCTTGCCGTGGGTTACATTGGAGGTGGTAGATTGGAATTAACTTACTAAAATTTCAATAACATTTCTATGGGATTACAAATGTAACTTTCCAGATTATGAGGCGAACTGGAAAAATTATTACAATATATGGATTATAATATATAATAATTGGATTACAATATTATAAAGTATTACTATTGGGATTATAATATTGGGACCTCAATAAATATGCAATGAGAGATTTTAGTTGTTTTGTATTTCTTTAAGTATGCTTCATGGGCTACCAAGTGGTATATTTTGGAGAAAGTTCTATGAGCTGCAGAGAATGTTTATTATTGTAATAGGGCAGAACACTCAGTAGATACCTAATAAATCCATTTGTTTAAAGATGTGATTCAACTCTGATATTTCTTTGGTTTGGTTTTTTTGAGGCAGGGCTCCCTATGTAGTCCAGGGTGGCCTTGAACTCATGGCAATCCTTCTACCTCAGCCTTCCAAGTGCTGGGATTATAAGCATGTGCCACTATGCTCAGCACTTAACTCTGACATTTCTTTTTTTACTTTTTGTTGTTGTTGCTGAGTTGATCTATTTGTTAATAGTGGGATATTGAGGTCTCCAACTATAATTTTTCTTATTTTTATCTGATCTTTTATGTCTATTAGTTTGTTTTATCAAGTTGGGTGTACTTCTATTTGATACGTATATATTTACAATTATTGTCTGTTCCTATTGAATTTCTCCCCTAACCAATATGTAGTGACTTTGTCTATTTGCCTAAATTTAGGATAGCCAGTCTTGCTTGTTTTTAGGCTACCATTATATGGAATATTGTCTGATATCCTTTGATTTTTAGTCTATGAATTTCTTTTTCAATTCAATGTGTTTCTTGTATGTAGTATACCATTGAATTTTGTTTTATGATTCTGTCTACCTAACTATATTTTGATTAGGGAGTCGAACTATTCATACTGAGAGTTCTTCCTGACAGGAATTGATGTATTCCTGTAGTTGCATGGTTTTTCAGTTTCTGGTTCCTTCTCCACCCCCTTGTTTAACTCCTCAACCACTTTCTGTGTTCATTCCATTGGACATTTCAGCATTCTTGGCTTCACTGTATCTTTCTAGCATATCCTTGAGAATTTTTTTGAGAGGTAGCCTGGTCTTGAATTTTTAAAAGTGCTCTTTGTCATGGAAAGACCTTGTTTATCAATTTTGGAAGATAGTTTTGCAGGATGTATAAGTCTGGGTTGGAAGCTTTTTTAAGGGCTTGAAACATTTCAACCTATTCTTATCTTTGAAGTTTGTGTTGGGAAGTCTGCTGTAATTCTGCTGGGTTTTCCATTGTACATGATTTGTTGTTTTTCTCTAACAGTCTTTAGGATTCTCTTCTTGTGTTGGTCAGTTGAAATTTTGTCTCTGATGTGTTCTATAACAGTTCTTTTCTGATAGTGACTATTTGCCTTTCTTGCCTCTGTGTTACATTCTTTCCACATACTTAGAAAGTTTTCTACTATTATTTCTGTAAACAGGTCGTGTTTTAATGCCACTTGTGCCAGCCTCTGATTTTTCATTACTCCCAGTTAATCTTATGTTAGTCTTGTGTCATCTAGCAGCAGTTGAATCCATTTTTCACACTGTGTGTGTGCATGCGTGTGTGTGCGTGTGCATGTGTTTAAGGTATCCCTAAGTATGGTCACCAGCATCAGCTATACCTTCTAGATCTGACATTCTCTCCTAGCATTGCCTGCCTCTGCTGCCCAGACTTTCAATGGAATTTTTAGCTACTGGATTTCTATTTGGTACCTTTTTATGAATTTCAATTCTTTTCTAAACTGGTCATGCATATTATGTATCATTTTGGTTACCTCTGACTTTTATTAGTGTCTTCTTTAAGCTCATTGATTATATTTGTTTATTAATTCCGCTATCTGTTTGGTCGTATGATCTTTGAGCTCACCAGGCATCTTATTGATCTGGGTTTTTTGTTTTTGTTGTTCTTGTTTGTTTGTTTCAAATTTTATCACATAAGCTGGGTGTAGTGGTGCATGACTGTAATCCCACACTTGGGAGGCTGAAGCAGGAGGCTCACTGCAAGTTTGACACCAGCCTGGGGTACAAAGTGAGTTCAAGGCCAGCGTAATGAAACCTGGTCTCGAAAAGAAAGAAAGAAAGAAAGAAGAAAGAAAAAGAAAGAAAGGGTAAATTTTATCACATCATATAATTCAGCTGTTTGGCTCTCAATTTCCTTCCCATCAATGGCCTATGAATGAGCTTTGGGAGAGTTGGGAGTTTTTGGAAGAATTTTGTTGCGTTTTCTTGGGTTTCTTATTGTGTTTTTGTTTGTTTGTTTGTTTGCTTGTTTGTTTTTTCTGAGTTCTGAGGGTTGACTGAAGTGGACTTTGTTGCCAGCATACATATTTCTTTAGCTATGCCCTCTAGGTACAACTAACTACAGACCTTCCAGCTATAGGCACAACTAACTACAGACCTTCCCCTCTGTCAAGATCCAACCACTTCAAATTGTGAAGAGAGGGTGCAGTGAAATTGGCCTGGCACACAGTTCTCTGGAAACAAACTACAGTACACTTGATGACACAAAGACAATCCAGATATTGGTGTACAGTAAAATCCAACTTATAGCTGCAGCTATACCACTCCTTATAGTAGCAAAGAAATCAGCAGCAATAATAGAGTCAAAGACAAACCAGATACTCACATACCATAAGAACCAATGAAAACTACCTCTGTACCACCCTTAACAATAGAAAAGAGATCTAGAATAATCTAAAGGCAAACCAAATATATAGTAATATACAGTAGATACAGTAAATATCTATTAAATGCAACACCTACACTACCATTAACAACAGAAAAGCATTGAATAAGAAAAACAAGGCAAAAAAAGTCTATAAATCAGTAAAGTTTAAGATTAGTAGTAGAAAAAATAGTAGTAGAAATGACAATGGAGGAGGTAGGAAAGAGAAAAATAAGAGAAGTAATATTTCAAAAATAAATAAAAGGAAGGTGATGATGAAAAGTGAGACAGACGATCTCAATAAATTTAGTGTTAAAATATTTATAGAAGTTTTTCTTTCCTTAAGTGTGTACACATTTTTTGGAAGACCGTATATATTTATTTTTGAGTTGGGGTATTGCTAAATTCACATTTTCTTCTATCTCTGCTTTATTTTATTTTGTTTTTTTAATTTTTAAAAAAGTTTTTGTCTTTCTTGAGACAGAGTTTCACTACATAGTTCAGGCTGGCCTTGAACTCACTTCGTAGTCCAACTTGGCCTCAAACTAACAGTGATCCTCTTGCCTTAGCCTCCTAACTGCCTTTAGAATAACTGAATATTTTATGATTCCATACTATCTCCTTCATTAATTCACTAGCTATAACTTTAGTTATTAATTTATACATGCATATTTAACTTTCAGTGTATTAGAGCAATATGACAAAACATTACAGATAAGAACCTGATAATATACTTGCATTTTCCCTTCTTGACCTTTGTACTATTATTGTTATATATTTTGTATTTACATAGATTTATATAGATTCCAACTATATGGTTTTTATTTAAGAATATTTTTAAGAGATTTAAATAATAAAAATTTATATATATATGTAATTTTTACTCCTGATAGTTTTCATAAATGTATGTAAATCTAGATTTCCATTTGGTATTATTAACTTTCTGCGTGAAGGATTTCATTGTTCCTACAATATAAACTATGAACTTCCTATAGTATTTGTGTGTCTCCCCCAATTCCATTTTTTCAGATTTTGGCATGTATATTGTAGCTGATAACTTTTTCTGTATTTTAAAGGTATTGTTCTAGTGCCATCTTCTCTCTTGTACTCCTTCTCTCTTCCTCCCTCCTTCTTCTTTTGTTGTGTTAGATTGAATCCAGTGCTGTGTGTGCTAGGTAAATGCTATATCACTGAGCTGCACACCCAGGCTTTCCCTGAACTTTTTCTGGCAAGAAATCTACTATCACCTTTATCCTTATTCTCTATGTATATATCTTTCTTCTCTGGCTGGTTATAAAACTTCTCTCTAGAGTTTTATTTTCTAGACAGGATCTCAAGATGTACCTCAGGCTGGCTTTGAACTAATGATCATTCTCAACTCCGTGTGTGTGGAATTATAGGTATGTACCCCCATACCAGACTTTGTATCACTGGTTTTGAAAAATTTGTCTGACATTCCTTGGTGTCATTTTCTTCATTTTTCTTGGGCCTGGAGTTCGTTGAGTTTCTTGAATACGTGGGTTTTTCATTTTCATAAAATGTAGAAAACACTCAACTATTACTTTTTTTCATTTTCTATCTTTCCTTCAAATATACTACTTGTATTAGTGAAATTCTTTCATAATTTATTGTTACTCTTGATTTCTAAAATTCTGAGCCTCCTTTGGGAGTTCCTATTATCTGTGTTCAAATTCAGTAATATTTTTTCTGTACTGTGTGATCTGCTCAAGTTTATCCAGTGCATTAAACATGTCATACCTTTCTGGTATCATGTTTATTTTATTTATTTACTTAGAGGCTGGGTCTCACTTTGTAGTTCAGGTTGACTTCAATCTTCTTGCAGCAATCTTCTTGCTTTAGTCTCTCGAGTGCTGGGAATACAGCACCACCACGCCAGGATTGTGTTTACTCGTAGAAGTATACTTTTAATTTCTAGAAGTTCAACTTTTAGAAGTGTAGTTTTAATTTTTAGAAGTTCAACTTGAATCTTTAAAAATATCATTCATATCTGTACTTCAAATTTATGAATGTGTGGAATAGTTATAACTGTTTTAATGTCATTTTCTATGAATTCAGACTTTTGTATCAGTTCTAGAGTCAGTTTTGATTATGTCACGGGTAATATTTTACTGCTTCTTTGCATGCTTAGTATTTTTTTGTTGGATAGCAGACATTGTGAATTTTATGTTGTGGGTGCTGATACAGCCTGAGCCATGCTTTATATATTTCTGTATGCCTTCTATGTTTTCTTAAGACTGGTTTGGGTTGTTGCATTAACTGAAGCAATCTGATCTTTACAGATTTTACTTAAAAAAATATATGAGGGGCAGACTGGAGCAACTAGTACTCGCTGAATTCACAAAGGTGGATTTTTGGAATCCTCTAAGTGCAACACTGTTTTCTTCATTATCCTGCCCTGTGAATTACATCACTGTGGCTTTCCAGGATGTTAGCTTTACCTGCCCATCAATAAGAGTCTGCTAGACTGTATGAGATCTCCCTTCCTATTCCATGGCTTAGATATTTTCTTAAAGTAGTAAACTGGTGACAATCATAGGTCTTATCTCTTTTTACTCCCTGTCCCTCAGTATCATTGACTTTAGTGTTTAAAATTCAGTATTTTAAAAGTAATTGTTTCAGCCAGGCATGGTGGTGCAAAGCTACAGTGCAAGCAGTCAGAAGACTGAGGCAGGTGACTTGCTGTGAGTTCAAGGCCAAGATGAGCTACATAGCAAGCCCTGTCTAAAGAAAAAAAAAGTAATTGATTCATACATTTTGCCAGTTTTTAGCCATTTTAGGAGGAAGAATAAATTCATCATGTCTAGAAAATACGTACCAAAAATTTATTGTGAAATATATATGAAAAAAAACAGGAGCAAAGAAGATTTATCATTTAAGATAGAGATTCTGTGTTCTCTCCAGACCATAAGCATCAGTTTTAACTAAGAAGTTGCTAGAAATATAAATTCTTGGGCTCCAACTCAGATGTACTGAATCAAAAGTCCTTTAGGAGGAGGCCAACAACCCTTCCAGGGTTCTCATATGTGCTCAAGTTCGAGAGTCACTGCTATAAGATGTTCATATATATATATATATATATATATATATATATATATATATGTATATATATATATAAAGTCTAATGTATAAAAGTAATATGATACATACAAAGCAAATACAGAAAATTATTAATGGAAGAAGATGATGTGTGTTTATTATAAAATTTACAAATTTTCTGAGAAAAAAAAATGCTGGTATACATGGAGAAACAGAAAACAAGACCAAAAGAACACTACCCAGAACTCAGAAACTGTCTCTGGGCACAAGTACTTGATATACAATACACTATCCATCATAGGTCAACAGGAAAAACTAAATATGTTTAATTGATACAGTGAAAACATGGAGCTGGATCCCTAATTTATGTAATATGCATATGTTTTCTTGTGGTGTTGGGAATTTAACCCAGGGCCTAATGACTGCTAGGTTAGACATGAGGCACTGTACCACTGAGTCACAATCTTAGCAAGATCTAAATGTTAACAGAAAAATCTACATGATTAATATAAGTAAATGTGTGAGAAAAGCTTTTTTATGACTCACAAATGGAAAAGACTTTAAGAAACTTTTAAAAAAATTAAACTAATTATTTTGTGGTGTTGGGGCTTAAACCCACAGCCTCATGCATGCACGGCAAGTGCTCTATCAATGAGCTTCATTTTTAGCCCAGGCCACATTGTATTTGTTTGTTTTTGTGTACTGGAGTTCAAATCCAGGGCCTTCACATAGAGCTATATTCCTAAGCCCTGTTCTATCCCTTTTTTGGAATAGGGTCTTGCTAATGCACTAAGTCACCTAGGCTAAGATCCTCCTACCTCGGCCTCCCAGAATTCTATGATTATAGATGTGCAACACTGAGCCCAGCCTTTTTTTTCATTTTTTTAAGATACCATAAACAAAGGCATCTCTCCTGTGGGTAGGGAGGAGATACGTGCAATGTCTAAAATGACAAGAATGTAACCTCTAGGATATGTAAGAAACTTCTGCAAATTAGTCTTTAAAACTCTGAAAAGTGGGGGGGAAAGGAGACAAATGGCAAAAAAAAAAAAAAAAAAAGAAAATTTACAGAATATTAAAGTCAAGTATAGGTGTTTATTAAACAGTTCACTAAGCAGATGAATAAAGTTTGAAGAAACATCTAAATACAGTGTTATAACTATGCAAAGGTTAGAAAGACACATAAAGTTGAATGTTTGCAAGTGTGTAGGGAATGAGAATCTACAAGTTTAGCTAGTACAAATACAAACTGATGTGGACTATCTGGAAAGACACAGAAGTACTTAGTAAAGTTAAATAGATTCTATGACCTAGAAATTGTATTATTAGGTATGCATTCTAGAGAAATTTTCACACAGGTGTATTAGATGTCATGAATAAGGATACTCACCTCTGCATTATCTATGGCAGGGATTGGTGGAGGAGGTGGCAGCATCATAGGTGTTCATCACTAGAAAAATGGATAAGTAGTGGCATATGTCTCTATTTCCAACCACAAGAGGTTGGGGGAAGAGGATCAAAAGACCTTGGGATGGAGACCACTATGAAGCAACTCTGAGCAGGATTTAAAATTAACCAATTGGCTATGTTTACTTGTGAGTCTGGCCCAGGCCTAGGTCCCTTGTCTGGAGATGTGCAGGGGATTCATAGTAAGTGAACCTCTATGAATCACTGATCCCAGCTGAGGCCTGTGGTGGCCAGTGATACCTTAGGTCAAGGTAAGGCCACAGCTGAGGCCGTCTGGTTCCAACCCTAATTAACCAGATAAAGACTGTAACCACAGGCATCTCATTCCTGCAGTGAAGGTCCACCTGGAGATAAGACAGTTCTCCTAAATTAACATAATTTATTACTTTGAGAAGAGGTCCTGCTCAGTTTCCCAGATTTTCCGCTCTAAGTCTTTCCCTTGTTCAAAAACCAAATAAATATGGGCTGCCCAGAGAAGTTCTTTGTCTCAGCCTCCAGGGAATCTTGAATTCTGCTAGAGGGTTTTGGTCCTCCTGGAACCCTACAATCATACCACTTGCCTCTTTTATTTAAGCCTTCTCCATCCACTAGTTTGGGAGGTTGTAGGCCTGAACAGCCTGCAGTACCTTGGCTCAAAAAAATAGGAAGGGCGAGACAAGTAGGTCAGAGTTCCCCGAGTTTAATCCTCCCTGGCAGAAAAGGAAAAAAAAAAAAAAAAAGTACATGAGTACAATGGAGTGTTACAGGTATACAACATTGTGGTGAAAAGGGCTATATTTCATTGTATTTACATAAATAAGTTGTTACCAGGTTTTGGGGTATTGGAGTCTCCTAGAGGTGGTTTCTAGGTTCTTTCTGTCCTGAACAAAGAATTGGTCAAGACAACAGCAAATAGTAGTGAGGTTTTCCATGCATTAAAGGTAGGAAAAGAAATGTGCTCTGCAGAATGAGTTTGGGCCAAGTATAAGACAAGCACACTCCACAGTGTGAGTGTGGACCACTGTTTGAGAGCACAGTGGCAAAGAGCTCAATGTTGACCTTTTTGTATCACCCACTCTTGCAGATGACATCAGGTCTTGGCAATTCTACCCAAAACCTGCTCAAAGTCTCTCTAGAAGTGCAGGTGGAGGGCTTTGGGAATTATTCTGCATGTGTTCTAGGATTTTTAATTAACAGGTCGTGTTTACCCACCACGACCCCAGCTTTCCCATACTCTAGTCTTCTGCCTCAGTCTTCATATAGCTACTTCCTGTTGAAAGAGGACATAGGCCCTACCTGCTGGGGTTTATGTGCTCTTCAACTACATTTGGGTGTTGTGGCTCACTGCCTGGGTTGAAGGAAAAAACACCCATCAGAAGACAATGAGAAAAGAGTGATTGTTGGGTGTCTGCTCGATGAAAGACACTTCACTGTTAGATTAGGGATGCAGAGCCCAAATATGAGGTGGAGCAGGTCAGATTTCCATGCTTTCTGTGGAGAAAGTATGACAAAGAGGGATCGTAGATAAATTATTGAGAGCTTGAAAGCCATGGCCTTAGCAAGAACTCCCACATTATGGATCTAATAAAAAAACAGGAGCCCATTTACTTATCCCTGCCCAGAGCAGCAATGGAGTCTTGCTTTTTGAAGAGGAACTTTAAGTCTTCCAGAGGTTCACAGGAGTAGCTTTTTTCCTAGTCCTGTGAAAATTCAAGTAACCATATCCAATGTAGAATTTTTATAGCTTTCCACTATATCCCTTGAGGACAGACCACTGAAATAGTTCCTCATGAACTGGGGATAGGGAAAGTCTTTTTTGGTACAGGGGATCGAACTTATGAACTTGCGCTTGCCAGGCAGGTGCTTGTGCTGCTGAGCTAAACCCCCGGCCCCCAGGGTTAGAGTCTTGAGTAGCTATAAGACTACCCTTTTTGTCTCTTTACCAGCCTTTTGATTTCCCAGACTTTAGACTCTTCGGGGTTCCTTGCACTGAAACATAGCAACCTACTTGAGAAGAAAGAACCACCTCTAAGAGCTGTAGAATTTCTTGCTTGTGTTTTATAGATGATTGCTTATTTGTCAGCAAGCTCCTTTCTGTACAGATTGCTGCATGGGTGTGTAGCACCACAAAAGGATATCTGCAATCTGTACAGATACTTAGCTCTTTGCCTTTTCCTAATAAAGGCCAGGTAAGGCCCATGAGCTCTGCTCTTTGAGCAGAGGTCCCCGTGGGAAGGCATTTGGTCTCAGTGACCTGTTGCAAACTGAAAACAGCATAATCTGCCTTTTGATGTCTTCTGGACAAAGTTAATTCCATCAGAGAACCGTATCTCCTCAGAGTCTTGGAGCAGCAGGTCACTGATGTCTGCCTGCATAGATCTGGGGAATCACCTGTTCACAAGTGTGGTTAAACTTTGAGCCTGTAGATATCAGTGAGCTCGGATTAAAAATAGTGCAAATCTTTATGGTACCCCTAAGGTGGTCTAGAAGAATGGCTTAGCACAGCCCCGACAGGTGGAATTTGCTCTGGCCAGGGCCGGAATTGAAGAATTGTCCCCAAATTTTGCCAGTAAGCCTTTTATTGATAAAGAGAGTTAGACACTGTGGGACAATTAAAAACTCACGATTGAACATTTGACTTTCAAAGTGACAAGTCAGAGCAGAAGAAAAGAAGTAGGGTTCCCCTTGGCCTCTATTATAGCTATAGATGCAGAGGAGGGTTTTCAGGGAAGGATGTTAAAACAGAAGCTAGTGGAATTAAAATTCCTTACCCATGATATCCAGGGTTACCTGGGTGTAGCATTGCTAATTGCAACAGCTGTAATTTTGGCCTGTCCTTTTTTCTCAGTCCTCTTTTTATCACCATGTCGATTCTGATTGCGTAACACAGAAAAGGCTGTGTCTAGCAATTGCACTGTACTGGTCTGGGGCTTGACACGTAAACCTACCAGGCTGTTTTCAAAATACAGGGTTTCTCTGGGTTGCTAGGGAACAGGTAGAGACACACATCCATCTGAGAAACAGTTGGGCCTCCGGGGACAGGCTCATCAACCACACCAATTTCCTTCGTTGGAGACCTCTTTAGGTACCATGATTCAATGACCTTTCCAGAGATAAAGAACCATCCAATCCAGAACATAATTTCACACTATCTTTTTTGCCTTTTGTAGAAAAATCTAGCTGAAGAATAATATTGTAACTTAGACTGTTATTCTGCACCTATCTCTTGCCATTCCTAGTTCATAAAGCACAATTTTCCGTTTTTAAGGATACAAACTAATGGTGGGGTGGTTAGTATTGCAGAGTGTTTCCTATGGTGCACCGACCCACTGACTCCTTCAAGTGAGATGTGGAGCCCACCTAGGAGCTCCCTTAGAAACTCCTAAGAGACCAAGGTGCAGTCCCCTTCCTGCAGACCCCCTTAGTCACTTGGGAAACAGTAAACTCCTAGATCAGGTTGAAACTCGCAGTGGGGGTTCCCTTAGACCATGGTTCACTGATTCCCTAGAGTAGTGGTGGCAAATCCACGGCATGTGTGCTACAGCTGGCTGTTTATCACCACAAGAGCTAAAAGGTCCACCATCACTGCCCTAGAGAGAAAGGGGGAGCCCCCTAATGAATCCCTTAGCCCCTTGAGAAACAATATCCCTTGCATTCATGCTGACAGTAAAAGCCTTAAAAAGTTCTAAGTACAAGGATGTTTCTACTTTTGCATACTCACAGCCATTTGAATTGACCTCTACTTACTGTTCCTTTTTTTCTGCCCAGGCCATCAAGCATGTATTTCTAGATTACCTGAATTTCTGTTAGGAGAAATAAGAAGGGAATCTAAATTGATTTAAAGAGGAAAAGAGGCTCACATGTTCCCTAAAATCAGAGGCTTACTCCTGTCTAAAAGAGAGATTTCCTGGTATCCATGATGTCAGCTGCATGGTGGAGCTAGGTGACAGGCTCACATGACCAACTAAAATGGCCAACAAATATGGCCAGAATCCATGTGGCTGACACATAGGATGAACCAAAATGGTCAATTCACGTGACTCACATGATGAACTAAAATGTCTACTGAACACAGCAGAAAGATGGACTGGGATAAAGCAAGGTCCTGAGGAAGCAATTCACTAATGATACCCAGAGATAAAAGGCCACCTTGGGGAAAAGTGGAGATGGTGCTTTGAGCACAAAAAGGAGTACACTGGGGTAGACAGCTACTTCAGCAGAAGACCAAGTTACTAATAGCTAATTTTCCCAATAGAGTAAGAAAGCAAAGTATCACAGAGAGCAAAAATGTGAGGACAAAAAGGCATATAAAAAAGTGTCGGTCACACACATGGAATCTGAACGATGTGTTCTGAGACTGGGTTAGTAATAGGCTCTCTGGCTGCTTTTTAGAGTCATCACCACAATGAGTGACAAAAATGGGAAAGAGAAGAAAAGGGGATATAAATTTGAGGTAGACTTGCTGGTCTATTGGCTGGGAAAAACACAGAGGCCTTATGCTTTCCTCCCTCTTCCCACATGGTAGGAAAAAGAAACCATTTCAAGCACCATGAGAAAGTCTTGGGTTCCTCAGCCTAGGAGAGAAAGAAGGAAAAAAAAAAAAAAAAGAAAAGAAAAGAAAAAAAGGAAAACCTTGGTGGCAGATTTTAGAGAAACAAACAAAAAAAGGGCCTTACCTCCTGGCTGGCTCATCAAGCATGTTACCAGATTTTGGGGTGCTGGAGTCTCCTTTAGAGGTGGTTTCTAGGTTACTTCTGTGCAAATGGTAGTATGATTTTACATTTATTAAGGGTAGGAAAAGAGGCACTGAAATAGACCATATGGTTATAAATAAATAAATGAATGAATGTAGGAAAAGAAACATGCTCTTCAAAGTGTGTTTGGGCCAAGTATAAGACAAGCACAATCCACAGAGTGAGAGCCGACTACTGCGCAAGAAAAAGCACGGTGGCAAAGAGCTCAATGCTGACTGTCTTTTTGTATCACCCACTCTTCAGAACGACATCGGATCTTGGCTATCCTATCCCAAACCTGCTCGAGTTCTTTCTAGAAGTCCATGTGCAGGGCTTTCGGAACTATTCTGCATATATGCCCTAGGATTCTGTAATTAACAGGTCATGCCTCCTTACCCAGCCAGGTTTCCCACACCCTAGTCTCCTATCTCAAAAATCACAGATACTACTACTCTTTCTGTAATTGCCATTCACCTATAAATCCCAAGTCACATTTTTCTATAGTTTTAATCAATATGCATGTTTTTTTTTTTATAGAAAAAAAGTTCTTTTCACCTATAGAGGTCATTTAGTATTTTATTTCCATTGTCACTTTCAATACTAATATATTTCTGCTCTAGTACATTTGGTTTTGATGAATATTGTTTCTTGGACCTCAAATCTACTTTTTTTTCCACGGGGGGAGGGTACCAGGGATTAAACTCACATCCTCTCGCTTGCCAGGCAGGGGCTGTACCACTGAGTTATAGCCCCAACCCTCAAATCTACTTTTGACATGCTTTTTACTTTGTTGAAGTATGTCCTCTGCTACTTTTAGAGGAAGGTACAGTTTGAGTCTTTGAATTCCTAAAATAGTCTTTAGTTTACTGACTTCAATAACTTGCAAGTTTTGGCATATTTGCTGCTCCCTGCATTCAAAGTTTTGGGTGACGGTTCTAATGTCAGTCTGGTTTTGCCTGCTTTGCAATCACTTCATGTTTTAGAACTTTTTAGATTATTATTTATACTACGATAGATACTGTAAATCTAGAAGTAATGTTTGTGGGCATTTTTCCCTTAGTACTTAATGGCCCTATTCAGGCTGAAGTCCTACATTGTGCTTTAACTCTTGTATATATTTTCCATTCATTCCATATTCTTCTCCCATTTGAAGATTCATGTTGGAACGACTTGCCTTGTATGTCTCATTGAAGTTTATATTTGATTATATAATTGAATGTAATCTAAAGAGCTTGTTGATTTGTTCTTTAAATGTCTTTTTCCTACCCTTCTACTCAGCTGAATCTGAAAATTTTATTTTACATTACAAATTTAGAGGTTGGTGAAGTGCCTCAGTGGTAGAACACTTTCTATCATTTTTGACATCATTTCTTTGGTCCCCAGCAGCAAAAACAACAAACAAAACCCCCAAGCCAACTAAGCCCTTACATAACATCTTGCTTTGTTTTCTTGAGACAAGGTGTTACTGTGTAGTTCCTGTTGGCTACGAACTAGCCCAAGGTGGCCTCAAATTGGCAGTGATTATCCTGCATCACCCTAAGTTGCACAACTACCCAAGCCTCCCATATGGCACAACTACGTGCCACGCCTGACAATATCTTGTTTTATCAACCCAGTATCCTCAACTATCTCTTAAAGATAGCACTTTTAGTACTTTTTTTTTTTTTTTTTTTTTTTTTTTTTTTTTTTTTTTTTTTTTTTTTTTTTTTTTTTTTTTTTTTTTTTTTTTTTTTTTTTTTTTTTTTTTTTTTT